>ML785416.1:175699-262438 GCA_009831015.1 Picea engelmannii
TTCTTTGAGTGCTTCTTCAATTCTTTTATCTTCTTCTATTTGAACCTTCAATTTTGTGATCATTTGTTCTAGTTCTTGAGTGTCTTTTTTCTTATCTAGTTCTTCTTGTAGTTTCTTGTTTTTCTTCTTTTCTCTTATGATAAATTCTATGGCACTCATTAATTCTTCTCGTAAGTCAACTTCTACCTCTTCAATTTATTCTTCATATACTTCTTCATATTCTTCTTCGGAGTCTTCTTTATCAGAGTCTTCTCTCCCTGTTTCACTGTCACTGACTTCATCTTCATATGATGATGAGATGTCTTCTTTGGTGCAAAATCTTTTCTTGAAAACTTTCTTTGTAATTCTTTTACCTTTATGTGTTTGTCTACCTTTTAAGTAACCTTCATCATTTCTCTTTTTCTTATGACGACATTTGTTAGCAAAATGACCAATACCATCACAATTAAAACAAATTAAAGGAATCTTACCTCTATACCTACCATTGGTTCCCTTGTTCAGTCTTTTGATGAAGTTGGCCATTTCTTCATCATCTTCTGAGACGTAATTGTTGCTGCTATATTCTTCTTGTTCCTTTTTCTTTTTCTTTGATCTTTTGGATTCTTTGAAGGCTGCTTCTTTTACATCTGTATTTTTCTGTTCATTTCTCATCTTATATGCTATGAAGATTCCATGCAGTTCGTCCATGCTTATTGATTTTAGATCCAATCTTTCTTCTAGTGCTAATATATTAGGGTTGAATCTCATAGGAAGATATCTTAGTACCTTTTGAACAATTACATATTCTTCGATTTCTTCTCCTAATCCTATGATTTCATTCACTGTTTCATTGACTCATAAGAAGTAGGCTGTGATATCTTCATCTTCCTTCATTTTTGGTTGTTTGAACTGACCTCTGTAAGTTTGAAGCTTTGCTTCTTTGACTTTTGAATATCCTTCATAAATATTTCAAAACGTGTCCCAAATCTCTTTAGCAGATTTACAATGTGCAACTTTGGTGAATACTGTATCACTGGGACCATTCAAAAGTGCATTTGTGGCTTTGGAATTATTCTCACCGACTTTCACTTCTTTGTCATTTGTTGGTGGAATTGTTGGTGCTATGTATCCATCTACAATTGATTGCCAAACTTGAAATCCATGTGCCTGTATATATGTTTTCATCCTTATGCTCCAAAAAGCATACTTTTGTCCATAAAACTATGGTATTCCATTTTTATATGAGTTGGTACTCTCCATGATCTACCTTTCAGTGGTTAAACTGATTTCTAAAGGAACCTGTTCTGATACCAATTGTTGGATTACTGAGAGGGGGGGTGAACCGGTAATAGCGTAATTATAATACTTTTTCTTCAAATGTTATATCAATGTAGAATTATTATTCAATAATGAGAAGTAAGAAATAAATAATCACACACATACATAGTACACCAGTGTTTTACATGGAAACCCAAATTGGGAGAAAACCACAAAATGTTTTTTCTTATATGTCTTGAAGAATTACATTCATTGGAAGCACCAACTTGCTTTGTTTTCTAGATGCAACTGGAAAGAGGTTCCAACCCCCTAGTTTCTCAGGCTACAGCCTAAGAGAAGATCCAACTCCCCAATTCTTTGGCTACAACTAGAAGGGGGATACAACCCCCTATGTTCTCTAGCTACAACCACCTGTCCTTGCCTTGTCCTGCCACCCTGAAGTAGAAGTAGAATGATCGAACCACTGTCACACTATCACTGTGAGATATACTGCTATAAACCTGTACCAATAAATATAAACCATGAATCAACATGTACCTCAACCTGTAATCAACCTGTACCATAAACAAGTGCATCAACCATGCACCAACCTGTACCAAACAACATGTAATCAACCTGTACCATAAAAAAGTGCATTGAACCATGTACCAAGTATGTACCAATAATGTTTCAACTACTGATCAACTATGACTCATCAATATGTACCAACATCATCAACTATACACCTCATCTATGTGCCAATTCATCAACTACTTGTCTCAACCATGTACTCAACATGTACCTCAGCCAAAATCCCTCATCAATTTCATCATCAAAATCTGATTTGTAGCTCTGTAATAGGGCTGGTTTATATGATCACATTCTTGCAAACTTTACTTAACTTCAACAACAAGAGACTAACATTTTCATCAAACTTTTCTTTAGTCTCACATACCTATTTTTGGATTAATCAACAACCCTAATTTGAAGTAATCATAACTTTGAACCTGTAATGTATAAATATCTGAAACTGATACAAAATTTTCTTCATTGTGTTTTATACAATTCCTCTAGGTGTCACTACTTGGAACCTCTCAGAAAATGAGTTATAGCAAAAATGGCGTACCTTGCTGAATTCTGGATTATTCTAGAGAGTGACCTTGTAGAGCGTGCCCCACACAAAATATTTGTTGAATTGAACTAAAAATATTACATAGAATAATAAATATTTTACCCTAACCAACACATTTTGTCTCACTTAATTTGGATCTGTTATGAATCAGTTATGATGTTTTTACCCAAAACACATGTTTTTGACTAGGTTCAGGACTAGCCACAAACCCTATTTTCCACAGAGTGTAACTCCCAAAATAAAACAAACCACAAGATGACTTGTTTACCACATATGCTTGGGTATGTTTAATCAATGGAATATCAATTTCACGGTCTGAATCATTATACAAAAAATGTTATAGTGAAAATTGTGAGATGACCTTTAAATAACATACCTTTGAAAGCACCATCAAAAGAATATATCCTTCCTTGCATTTTGTCCTTCTTTTCTTCACCTTCCCTCATAAATTCAGCTTATATATCCTTGGTTACCTCAGACACCTATAGATATTCAATATGCTCAAGTGTAATTAAAATGAGATATTTTTGCCTCTTATTTATACTGTCCAAGTAGCTTCCTTAAAAACATCTTCTAGGTCACTTGTCCCACTTTCCTTATTTTAGGGTTAACCCACTTCTAATTTCTTCACTAAATTTATTATTGAAATAATTTATTTTTTATTCACTTTGAATTATAATACACTCATAACTTCACTTTATTATTTACCTTTTAAAATCTCTTAAACCACTTTGACTACTTTGACCTTTTGGGGCTTCTAGATGACATATGAGGGTCGTCCAACTTCGTAAGGCCATAACTCTCAAACCGTGAGGCGTTTTGTGACATTCCACATACCACCAAAAATAAAATGACATAATATATCCATCTAGAATAGTATTACCTTCAAATATATAAAAACTCATATGGTTATCCATCAAACAAACTTGGGTCCATTACCCAAACTTGGGTTCTCCAACTTCACATTGTCATAACTCCCTAACCATGAGGAGTTATGTGACGTTCTACATGCCACTGGAAATGGCATGAAAAGAACTATCCATCTAGGATAGTTTCTCTAACAGATTCATTGTCCTTCATCTCATTATTCCATAATTAATCATGGGTTCTCTTACTCCACAAAGTGTCTTCCCGTGAGGGCTTTCACCATAACGGGACCACTTTGGAGTTCATCCATATTCACTTCTTATCAAACATGAAAAGACAATAATGAGTCATGTTTACATCAAACAATATTGGTTGCATTACCCAAACCTTTGTGCTACATGGCTTTCTTTAAGGCTTGACATCAATGCCAACCAACCTTAATCAACAGTTGTTGCAGGGCCACACCTGACAAAGGGGTACACATGGGGATATGATTAATTCATACCTCCATAGGGATAAAATCCCACCATATGGATGCTAAGACCCAAAATAGGGGAAGATATAGATCATAGGTTTGCACTAGAAAGAGAGAAGGATGTTCCACTAGAGACAACCTGGCAGGCGTGGACCCAAGGGGGTATTTCCCTTCCCACCATGATGTAGTCCTTGGAAGGCCCATGACATCACCTTTGTGAACCTTTACATCACCCAACATTTTGGACACTTTGGAGGTAGTTGTGTGCTAAGTGATACATGTGGTTTGATCCATAGGCCTTGGGAGGCCTAATGTTTTTCTCCTGTAGGCCAACATTGCACTAAAAGGGCCTAACGTCTTCCTAAAAGGGCATGAAATCACCTTTTCTACTTGATTTAGGGTTTTAATTTGTCACTTAATGTAAAAATTGGATATTACATGTAATTGGCCATGTCGGCCTTTTTGACCTAATTCTGGTCATTGTAACAGTATAAATAAGGGATTTTCCCTTTCATTTTATCATCATCTTTCACACACACAAGTGTGAGGTCTGAAATATGCACCCTAATTAGCATTACTTTGTTGAAAATTGGTGCACACTTCTTTAAGGAGGCTTATTTTGGACTATTTTGGCATTTTTCTTGGTGGAGGTGTTCAATTAGGTTATTTTCTAGATGATTCTTGGTGAATGTAAGTAAATTTTATGAAATTATTCTTCATTGAATGGTTATAGTTATGTTTATCTTGCATTTATACTAAGATTATAAAATTTCTAACTTAAAACCCTAGGAGGCTAAAGACCGTGTTATTATCATTGCCTTAATAGCTTTCACCTATTAGATTATGCTAGAAAACCAAATTTTCTTGAAGCGTTTGATAAGGGCCTTGCCATTGCAACACCCTAGCACATTTTTCTTCATCTAATTCATCATATACTTCATATTTGAGCTAAAGAAGGAGGAAAACTACTACGGCCTAGGGTTACCTACTTCCTAGTAGCCATTTCCCCCCTAGGGTTTGGTGACTGAAGCCTTGGACTACCAACACTTCAATTATTAATCCCTCTTGTCTATAGTTCTCTCATTACCATTTTCCCCTTCAAGATTTTCTTCTTCCTAAAATGACTTTATTTACCCTAAAAAAGCATCGATCTAAGCCTTGCTATTGAGTGATTGACAAAAACTACTATCAAAAGATTTACCTTGATCTCTCTACTAAGTACTCCTAACCTTAGAATAATATGATATACTAACCTATCTGTTGTTGTTACTAAAGTAAGATACACCAATCTATTGCAGCATTAAACACACCTAAAAGAAATTGAAAATTTGACTAATACATTGCCTTATTTGCTTCTGACAAATGCTAGTACTTTGGTATTGATGAGTAATTATTCTTGGTCATTTTGAATCCATACTAAGGAATTTATTTTGAATCTATTGTCTTATAAACATTGCTGCTATAAATTTATGTTTTCTTCACCATATATAAACTATTTCTTTTATTGATAAAGTCCATGGTTTTATGAAGTACTAACTACAAGTTGTACTTGCAAAATATATCTTTTCTTGTTTCTTTGTTCTAGGAAGGTACATCTTAATACTTTGTTACTTAATTGGTTAAAACCCTGGGACTTTCTGAACAGTGTGACTTGAGAGAGGGGACACTTTTATAGATACTTTAACCTTTTCCTTCTCAAATCCCTAGGTCACCAGGGACGTCTCCCCTGGGATATCAACCCTAAATAGGAAGAGGTATCATGTTGAGGTGACAGTGATAGGATAACCTCCTGTTTCGTGAATTTTCCTTTCATTAATCTTTTCATTTGGAACAAGTACAAATTTTGAGATAATATTTTGGCATCGTTGTTGGGGAACACTGAGTCAATTATCCTTAAAGATGACACTTCTTGGTAATCCTTTCCCCAAAAATCATTTACTTTTCAAATCTTACCCGGTGAATCCACTGTGGGTGATCCCCTCATCCCTTTGATAGTTTCAAGAAAACTATCTGGCAATTCCACAAACCACAAGGAGGTACACCAACCCCCCTCAGTCCTTTAGAAGAAAGCCTCCTCGAAGCTCTCTTGTAGTAAAATCATTGTTTGGAGGAAATATTCCCTTAAACATAATGTCTAGCATAGGAACTTAGAATGCCAATCCAATCCAAGCCAATAACCAAAGACAATGGTCATCCAAGATTTTCAAACCGCTAGACATGATAGATATATCAGGATACCCTAGGAAAATTCCCCCTAAGTATGAAAAATTGTTGCTCAAATTCACCGAAAATGATGTAGTTAGTGCTGAAGATCACATGAGAAATTTTTGGGCCTTCTTCCAGCTTCATCCCATTCGTGATGATGATGAATATTTATCTACGAAATTGTTCTATGCTACCCTCCATGATAGCGCTAGACGCTGGTACAATGGTCTCCCTGATGACAGTATTAAAACCATGGATAGGTTAGAGGAAATATTTCTCAAATGATGGAGTGTCACGGAAGAACCCAACATGCTACTAATAAGGCTAAATAACCTCATGAAACAAGAAAATGAAACTATTAGAGAGTTCCATGAAAATTTTGAAACCTTGTTGGAAAAGATCCTAGTGAGCCATCATCCTTGTGAAAATTTCCTTCTTTTCCTTTATACCATAGACTTTATAGGTCAGATAGGGTATCTCCTCAGAGATAAAAACCCTCAAACAATACAACAATACCAAGAGTTAGCTACAAGGATTGAGGACAACCTTTCATCTTCTATAGTCGAGCCTTTCTCAACCCGAAGAGTAAAAAAGGATGCTAAACCTAAGATAGTCCACAATGTTGAACCTACCTCAGACATTAGTGCTAGCTTGGAAAACTTACAATTGATTGTAGGTGGCATGGTAAAAACCGAAGAGCTAATGATGAATAGGATTGTCAACCTAGAAAGGACTCAACAACAAACCCCTAGGGTTCCTTACAAGGGTCAGTTCCAAAAATGGAACCAAGTTTTTAGACCAAAGAATGATCAATAGGTTCCAAATACTTCATCCCTTGCAAACATAGTGTATGAAAACCCTTGGTGCATGCAATGCAGTGAGTCACAATGGGAACATGAGTGTCCTTTCAATAAGGGAAACCATGACCAAGTGAACATAATAAACCATACCATCGAAGATCCTCAAATTTTCCTTAATAGTACTCCTAAGGAACATCAAGAAGACATAAAAGAAGCAGCCAGGAAGGCTAGGATGGAGGTGAAAAACAACCTTGACCAAGAATCAAGAGAAAATTTGAAGAATTAAGAATTCCAAGTGTATACTAGACAAAAGAAAATGAACCAACCTCTCTCTACTGGTATTATGGCATCACAAACAAGATCTCCACCCATGAACATCCTCCTTCCTAAGAATCCTCCCAAGACTGAAAAGGTGGATTTAAATTTTGATTTTGAAGGAGCATTAGCCAAAATGCATGTGACCATCCCCTTGAGAGAAGTCATCAAGGTACCATCTGTCAAAGAAAGGTTTGATAATTTTTTCAAAGGGTCATATGGACCAATGGAACCTCCTATTGGTCTACAAGCCAATCAATTTAGGGTTCAATATTATGGACACCCACCTTTCTTCATGACCTTATTGATAAATAACAATTTCCTTAACTACTATATGATGGATTTAGGGGTAGGTGCCCACATGATGTCTTTGAAGGTCATGGAAAAATTAGGCCTAAATTTCACACAACCTTACAAGAATGTGTGGCTTTGAGTCCAGATCCATACACATGCATGGGGTAGTTAATAAAGTGGAAGTATTCCTTGGAAGATACCCTGAGAGAGTGGTTCATATGGACATCGTAGTGGTGGATGTCCCGGATGTGTGGGGAATGTTGTTTTCCAGGAAATGTTTTGCAATGATGGGAGTAAATATAGAGATTAATCTCACTTATATCAATGTACCTATGAACGATGGAACAATAATCCTCCTCCCGAATGTGCCAATGAAAAAAATCCATGTGCAAGAAATTAGCAATGACATTGAAGCTGACGAAACAAATGAGTTGATCAAAGAGAGTCTTCCTGAATTTTCTCTTGATGACATGCCTTTTTTATAGAAGAATAATTTGATTAGATACAATGGCTGAAGAAATAGTATTATCAACAACTCCTCAACAAATATAAAGACAAATAAGTTGGGTCTGTCAAATTATTAAAGAAATGAGAAGATAACATATTGAGTCCAACAGTCCCACCAAGAAGTTTTCACAGTAGAGTCCCATCCTCCTCCCTCAAGACAAAACACCAGGGTTGTGAAAGAAACAAGCAAGTTAAAAACCAAGGATTAAAAGGAGGGAGACACAGTCTGGATGTGGGACACAAAGAAGGGAGAGCCTACTATTTTCAAGGGAAGTGTACAATTTTGGCTTGGACTCTTTAGAGTTGGAAGAAAGTCATTCGATGATGCCTACTATTTGTCTACAATGGAAGGAAGAAGGCTCCCATTACCAGTTAGCGGACAACTCCTCAGACCCCATCAGGGGGCAGAGACTTGAATTCATAGGTAAGTACATGAAAGTAGGTAGGCATTTGCATTCATTGTATATACCACCTGCATTTCATAGTTGTATTTCCATTTGTATATATGCTTGTTCATTTTCATTTACTATATCATATATGAGCCAGGGGTAATATCACCACCCCAAATGATTACTAATAATATTTTTTTTAGATCAAGCATGTCACATGTCATGCTAGAGATGTTGAAGTTCTCATGCACTCTATGGTGAGCACATGTCCCCGAGCTGGAGCCAAATGTTATCCCCTAGCCTAGGGATAACTGAGGAGATTATGTCTCAAGGCCCAAAGGTCCTAGACATGGAGTACCGACAACCATATTGACTTGAGCTTGGCCCTGGAGGGCCCATATTTCTTCTTCAATGCCTCCACCTTGTCAGCATCAACAACATCCATCCCATCGGCCTGGTTCTTCAACAGTAGTGGGTCTTGCTCCATGAGGTAATGAGTCTGGTTATCATGGTATGTGTCACTCTGATTCTCAAAACATTTGAATATGTGCATTTAATTATTTGTACTTCTGATGTGTGTTTGGACCTTATTCCTTACCACTTTTCCACACCTGGGGGGAATGACAAGATGCCCTATTAAGTTGGTTCACATAGGGTTTGATTTTCCACTAGGTGGGTTCATGAAAGATCATCGTCCGTTCTCACCATACTTACCACTTTTCACCTTTTTCCCTCTCATCCATCTCATACATTGGTTTGGGAATTAGGTTTTCCAAGCTAGCAAAGGGTTGTAACTTACCTTGTGGGAAGAAGGGGCTAAAGGCCCATGGGGTAAAAGTAGCTAGAAAAAGATAAAATACAAAAGAAAAAAACCTTCAAATTCTTCAGCTAGGGATCCCTGAGAAATAAATAAAAGTCTTCTCATCAAGAAACAAAGGGACCCATAAGATAATAAAATCAAGACCTAGTTGGAGGATAGGGGGTCTCACCACAAGCCAACCTATTATGTCCATGGGCATCTAGCGGTATGACACTACCATTCCTCTAGTCCCCACGCCAGGGTAGTGGCTCTTAGTGTCATAGTCAAGATAAAGGGGGTCTCATCACAAGCCAACCTTATTATCTTTGTGAAATGCTTGTGGGTAACATTGTCACCACTAGTCACCATGCCAGGGAAGTGTCCCCTAACTAGTTTCTTGAAAAAAAAAGAAATGAGATAAAATATAAAAGGAATTGAATGGTCTTGGAAACACTTTTATCCATGGCAAGTTGCAACTCACCCTCTTCATAGGAACCCACATGTAAGCCATACATTCCCCTGTCATCACTACACCAATTGCTCAGAAATCCTTCACCACCTCATCCACTTACATGGCCTAGATTTCGTTTCACTTGGAAACATCCCATGTCCAATGAGGATTATCCCAATAGGACCTCCTAATGTCCCCTCCAAACCTGGCTTGTAGAATAGCATGTTGTATTTGAGCACTTGTCTAGGAAAGGGATTTTATGCACATGTTTAATTAACTTGATTATTAGATGTGATTGACATTGCTATGATCCCTGTGACTTATGATCCCATGTAGGGCGTACTTGTTATTGTTACAAGGCCACACCTGAAGTACATGTACACATGGGTATATGATTAGGCCAGAACTCCATAGGGCTAAAATCCCACCAGATGGATGTTGATACCCCAGCTAGGGGAAAATACAGATCAGAGGTTTACACCAGAAAGAGAGGAGAATGTTCCACCAGAGACAGCCTAGCAGGCCTTGACCCAGTGGGTTTTTTCCCTTCCCACCATGATGTAGGCCTTGGAAGGCCCATGAAGTCACCTTTGTGACCCTTGAAGTCACCCAACATTTTGGACACTTTGGAGGTAGTTGTGTGCCAAGTAGCACATGTGGTTTGATCCAGAGGCCTTGGGAGGCCTAACGTTTTGCTCCTGGAGGCCAATGTTGCACTAAAAGGGCCTAACACCACCCTAAAAGGGAAAGACAACACCTTTTCTGCTTGATTTAGGGTTTTAATTTGTCATTTAATTTAAAAACTAGATATTACATGTAACTGGCCATGTCAACCTTTTTGACCTTATTCTAGTCATTGTAACTGTATAAATAAGGGATTTTCCCTTGTATTTTATCATCATTTTTCACACACACAAGTGTGAGGTATGAAATTTGGGCCATAATTAGGGTTACTGGGCTGAAACTTGGTGCACACTTCTTGAAGGAGGCTTATTTTGGACTATTTTGGCATTTTTCTTGGTGGAAGTGTTCAACTAGGTTATTTTCTAGATGATTCTTGGTGAATGTAAGTAAATTTTCTGCAATTCTTCTTCAGTGAATGGTTATAGTTATGTTTATCTTGCATTTATACTAATATTATGAAATTTATAGATTAAAACCCTAGGAGAATAAAGCACACATTATTGTCCTTGCCTTAACATATTTCACCTACTAGATTATGCTAGAAAATAATTTTTTATTGAATCTTTTGCTAAGGGCCTTTACATTGAAACACCCTATCACATTTTTCTTGATCTAAGCTGTCATCTACTTCATCTTTGAGATAAAGGAGGAAAACTACAAGGGCCTATGGTTACCTACTTCCTAATAGCCATTTCCCCCCAAGGGTTTGGAGATTGAAGCCTTGGGATACCAACACTTCAATTATTGACCCCTCTTGTCTCTAGTTCTCTCATTATCATTTGTTCCTTCAAGATTTTTTGTTACCTAAAAGGAGTCCATTTACCCTAAAAAGGCACTAATATAAGCCTTACTATTGAGTGATTGAAAAAAACTAATATCAAAACTTTTACCTTGAGCTCTCTACTAACTACTCATAACCTTAGAATAAACTAATCTACTAACCTGTTTTATTTTGTTACTAAAGTAAGATACAACCATCTATTGCAGCACTAAAATCACCTAAAAGAAATTGAAAAGTTGATTAATACACTGCCTTATTTGTTTCTGACAAATGCTAGTACTTTGGTATTGATGAGTAATTATTCTTGGTCATTTTGAAGCCATTTTAAGGAATTTTTTGTAAAGGTATTGTCTTATAAAAATTGTTGCTATACATTTTTATTTGCTTCACCATATATTAGCTATTTCTTTTATTGATAAAGTCCATGGTTTTATGAACTACTGACATCAAGTTGTACTTGCAAAATCTATCTTTTCTTGTTTCTTTTTTCCAGGAAGGTACATCTTAATACTTCATTACTTCATTGGTTAAAATGGGACTTTCTGATCAGTGTGACTTGAGAGAGGGGATACTTTTATAGACACTTTAACCTTTTCCTTATCAAATCCCTAGGTCACCGGGGATGTCTCCCCTAGGCCATCAAACCTAAATAGAAAGAGGTATCATGTTGAGGTGAAACCGATAGGATAACCTCTTGTTTCACCAATTTTCCTTTCATTGACCTTTTCCTTAGAAACAAGTACAAATTGTGTGATAACAAATCCTACTAAAATTGACGAAGCATCAGTTCAAGCTACACATCTTGAAGCCAACAAAGGAAAACATGTTGAAGATGAGTCAGGAGAGACACATAAAAGGAAGGGTAAGAAGACAACTACAGTGAAGAAGGATGAAATGAAAAATATTGCATGTTCTCAATGCAAGAAGAAACAACATGATGAGAAGCATTGTTGGAAGTTGCATCCAGAATTGAATTCGAAGTGGGCTCAACGTAGAAAGTGTAATACAAATACCATGACCATGGTGTGTGATTTTGGATCAGATTTTGAGGATGAAACCAAGGTTACAACTATGGGAATTAAGGGTAAATATTTTGTTGCAATTTTGAGATCAGGTACTTCTTATGAAAATCCTAAAGTAATCCCCAATGGAAGGAAAAGAAAATAACTATTTCATTTACACGTTACCTCAAAGAACAACAATATTGACACACTTGTTGATAGTGGATCACAAGTGAATCTTATTTTAGAGCAAGTTGTTCATAATTTGGTATTGGAAACCAGTTCTCATCTGAGACCGTATCCTTTGGATTGAATTTGTGATAATTATCAGGTACATGTAACTAAGAAATGTAAGTTAAAGTTCAGACCACATCCAATTTCATTGACGAGGTAGAGTTAAACGTGGTTCCAATTGACATTTGTGGGATAGTTTTGGGAAGTACATAATTGTACGACCGAAAGGCCATTTTCTACAGGGAACATAACAAGGATCATCTCTTCAAGGATGACATTGTGTTCATTGTGATATCTCATCGGATGAAGATGAGTTTTATAGTTGTCTCTACAGGGAGTTTACTAGATAATTCTAGTATCCAGGATCCAGATTTACAATCTACATTTGAAAGTAGAGAAGGTCCTTTGGTTGGTATTTTTCCTATTAATAATAGTATATATGTTGATGGTTCATTCTCTTTCGCATTTGTAAATTAAGTTTTTTTTATCATTTTATTACTAATTAGTAAACTATGGTTGGCTACTGTAACAATGGATGGACAAGTTTTGGAATTTAAGGGAATGGTTAATTTGGTCAGTAGTGTTGTTTCAATATTCATTATGGTTGTGATGAGTTGGGTGCTCATTATCCAAGTGAGAAGGATGAACGATATTGGACAAGTGAGGGGAAAGCATTTTCACTTGATTTCTGAATAATCCTATTATAATAAGCACATAACGGTGCATGCTATAAGCATATTTAAATAATATGTCTTTTTCGTATGGATGTATACCTTGAACAGAAGCAATCAAGGAAGGTACAAATGATAACAATACAAGCATAAATGTTTTCCAAGGAAGGAGTGGTAGTGAATGTTATCGGGGTAATTGTTAAGTGCGGATACAAATCAATCCCCCTAGCTTCACTATGAAACTAGAACAAAACAAGACAATACACTACTCTTTCCTTAGATTTCAATTATCCAATGAGAAATGGATCTAGGACATACCTTTTATATATCAACAATCCGACTTCGTCAATGCAATCCAAGCTTTGTCATAAGGCTTATGGAGAAATATCTGCAATGGAACATAAGCCAATGAAGATAAGAATAACAAAGTCTATTCGATATGAAACTATGTATGTGATAAATGAATCATAAAATATGGACAAATAAAATTCATATAGGAAATAAAAGCATATCTATATTAAAGAATGTGGAAGAAAAATACATCCAGATGCCTTGAAGTCATCAAGTTCCTTCCAACACTTCCTTGCTTCCCACACACTTCTGATCCATGAATTTTGTGACTCTAGATATGAAATTCACTCACAATATATCTTAACAAGGAAAATCTCAAAGCCACTCTAACGAAGCTAACAAACTCAAGACAAATTTCCAATCTCAATCCAATCTACGAAGCCCAAGATAACAAACTCAATGAGAGATCATATCCTTTATAAGCTGAAGAGGATAAGGTGAGGATGTTAGGATGATCCCACTAAATTAGAAAAGAAAGTAAGATCCAAATCGATCGGAGGCCACCTCACCATAGAAACTTCTCCTTCTAGAAACATCGAGAAGATGTTCATTTTTCCCATGTAAAAAAATCATCCCACTCTAAATATAATGTAGCTTGCGGAGACGTCATAGCCTAGATTTAGAGTAGGGTGTGATGATCAGGCATCATCACACCCTATATATAGTGTATCCTGCGACGACCTTCCTTAATAGGGTTTTTACAAATGAAAATACAATTTATTCTCTCAGGCAAAGTTCTTCTTCTTTATTTCTTCAGGAATTCGGGCCACTGATCCTTCTAAAGACAAATTATAGGTTTACATCATTAACGGTCATAGGGGTGATGAAAATAAGGTGTAATAGAGATCCTCCCAAAGTATGAAGTTAGAACAACGTGATAGCTGAAATAATTTGTCGAGTGTGTGTAAGGAACAAGGAACACATCGGTCGAAAACCTGCCAACAAACAAGGAAATACAGTGCAATAATATATCATCACTGAGGTAGGAATTCCCATGCTCAGAATAAAAATGGATCAAAGCATAAATGCTGACATGCAAAGATCTATGTCAAGTAAGACAGGTCATGGCCACCAAACATACACTATGGATCCATGCCAATATGACTCAAATATGAACATAACCACCAAAAATACATTGTGGATCTATGTGTTAAAGACTCAAATTTGAACATAGCCACGAAACATACATTGTGGATCTATGCAATAGTACAATTTGAATATACTCCAATGCAACCTGAATCTGTCAGAAAATATCCAGGGTCTTCATCTCCACCACTATATAGTACGAATCTAACCATGCGAATACATGTGTTGAAGTCGTACATAGTAGAAACCACTTGATTACCGATCATTAGTGTATACCTTTGAAAAGCGTGAGGTAAATCACCATTAATGTCAATGACTCCCAAGGTACTCTAGTACAATCTAATGAATGTGAATTAATGAGCTGAAGCCAAACACTTGACAGAATCTCCCAATCAGGGGTCAATAACGAAAACCCACTGTCAAAAGAGACGAAACCTACCATTGAGGCATGCAAGCTCCAAGGTACCAATTAGTTTCTAAGTCTAATTCCTGGATAATGAGTTGAAGTTGATAGGAAAAGACTCATCACAGGAGGGCCTTAATGTATCCCCCATCAATGAAATGAAACAGGTAACAAGATTTGATGTAAATCAGAGTAATAAGTGACTCAGGATTGACTCATGGATGGTCGATGCAATAGAAGGATTAAGGACTGGAGAAATGGTCGATGCAATAGAAGTCTTTTTGGGTTTAACTTCTATTTGAACATATTGACGACATGACAACTATCTTGGAAAAACTAACTCAACAATAAGGATCGCAGACCAATTTGTAATCTTATAAAGGAGTATGATCAAGAGACAAGCGAATTTTCCAACCTAGACATAAAGCGAGTGAAAGGGTGTCATGTTCAAAAGTGAATCTTCCATAGAATACAGGTTTAGATACATTTCTTTCCCAATTTTCATCCACCATTTCTGATGAGTACCTCTTTATTTTTACACAAGCTTAAGGAGGATAACATATGCTTGAAATGTAAGCTCATCCTTCAGATGAATCCTTCAGAGTATATTTAAAAAACCCTAGGAAGGAGTGGTTCGGTCCCATATGGGTCTTTCGATGTTTGTTTTATGAGTCCAAAGAAAGAAAACTGATGGGTTTTTCATGTTTAGAGAGTCTGAAAAACACATAAAGAAAACTAAAAAATTCTTTTTTCGTAAAGTATTCTGATGAGACTGAAAAAGAGATAAACTACCACTCAACAGACGTTTTCATCAAATACTTTAACGAGCGTGAAAAGAACAAGATTTCTCGACAATATTTTCATGTTTAGAGAGTCTGAAAAGATATTAAAGGGAACTCAAGGGGGTTCCTTTTTCATATAACCTTTACGAGTCCGAAAAAGTGATAAATGTTTACTCGCCTATATTCTCAGGTATTTACGAGCACGAGAAAGAGAAAATACTAAGCTTGGGATTGTTTTCATTTTTACGCAAGCTTAAAACAAAACAAAACTAGGCTTGGGATAGATTTTATTTTTACACAAGATTAAAACTAAACAAAACTATGCTTTGACCTGGTTTCATTTTTACACAAGCTTGAACCAGAGGAAACTATGCTTGAGGTAGGTGGTTTCATTTTTTCACAAGCTTGAACCATAGAAAACTATGCTTGGACTTCTTAATGCATAACATAGGGATGGTTGGTACTTATCTCCCATCTTAAGAAACTAGCGGCTTTAACTTCAACATGAAGTCCAGAGGCTTAAAGAACCGATCCCCAAGCTTCATCTCATCCAACTACAAAGTCAAATGAAATGAATCTTCAAATAGTAGATGAAGGACTTGAATGAAGCTTCAAATACTAGATGAAGGACTTGAAATGAATCTTCAAATACTAGATGAAATGAATCTTCAAGTACTAGATGAATTAGTGAGTTAGACATCATAACCAAGAAATGTAAACAAATCAGAAAGATTTAAGATGTCATTTGGCGGGACAAAAAAAGTACTTATTTATATTAATCTCACAAAAGTCATTTACAACATGAGACTGACAGTGCTCCTCAAGCTCGGTATTGGGCTCCTCTTCACCATGCACCAACTGCTTCCATGTATTCTTCTCCTCTTCGGTTCTCTCTAGGGAAATGGAAAGGGTTTGCAAAGGAGGAAGAAGGAATTTTGGCTTAAACTCACAATGTGGTTGCAAAATATTGGGGCAAAGGGGGAATATTGAAATGGGTAGAGTTTCTATGATCTCATGCTTCTCTTTGGAATGGGACCCCAACACCTTCTTTTGTAGGCCAAAATAGATAGTAACGGTTGGGGTGACTGGCTATGGGTGGTCAACTGATTAAGTAATGGCCTGGAAACCCGTATCTCTTTTCAATTTTCATTTTTTGCGATTTTTTGTAAGTGTATGCGAGTTGTAGTGGTGCAACAAGCATTTGTATGTGGGCATTAGTGGTGTAGGGAATGTACACCTTCAAAACAATGGTTTTTAGAAGAGTTCTTCAGTGATGGCTTGGAAAATATAGCAAGTAAGATGGCCTGATGCCAGGTATGCATGTCTGGTGCAGTTTAGGGTTATAACAAATGCCCCCTAATGTGTGACATCAGAAGAGCATCCGATGGCCGAAACACATTACAAATATTCACCAATGTATGAAGCAAGTGAGCCTAGGGACCAGATTTTAGGAGGTTCCATCTACAAAATAACAGTTTGTCTCACCGAGGTGGGCATACCCATGCTCGGGATAAAATAAAATAATGGCTTCCAATCAAATACACTACAGATCCATGTCATATAACTATATAAAGTGTAGCCGCAATAAGTACACAACTTATCTACATCTCAAAATCAAAATATATACATGTATAGTATCCATCTTCAAGAAACCAATGATGCCTGATGGCCGGAGAGGAGGTCTTCAGAGCTTGAGAAACAACTTTAAAATCTTCAAAACTCGGGTAGGAGTGTAATGTCAGTGTACGACTTCACTACCCATAGGTATTCGACAAATCATCGGGAACAGACAAGAGGATCTTGGTGATCAGGTGGAGAACTTCATTGATTTTGAGAAAGGAATTTATTGGAATTTTTTGGTGACCAGGCATGAGGACAAGAGACAAACTACAGAAGGGCCGACTCAAGTTTAGTAAAACTTCCCTTGGACAAAAACATGACAAGGTATGAGACTTAGGAAGTATGGCATTGACATAAGTTCACGATGCAGGAGGTAATGTGAACTCTCCATATGTTTGGAAGGGTAACCAAACGGAGGAGGACACAACTCTATGTAGCGAGAAAAGCTTCCTAAGGTCATATTGAATCCTGGGGCTTGATGAAAAAACAAATGGATGTGCTTTTTCTAAGGGTGACTCATTGTGTTGTCAACAAAAATAAAATACTTTTCCCTTCCTCTTTTTGGGGTGTATTTGATTTTCTTTTGTCTTTTTCAATAATTTTGGAGAGCTTGAAAAAGAATGAAAGAATGCTATGTTACAAAGGAGGAAAGAGTGTCGCATACATACTAGTTCCAAGGGAAATGAACACATTGATGCTCAGAGCAAGGGGACATATGAAAGAAAGGGACACTTGGTAAAAATCTTCCATGGGTCAAGGTGTCAAGACGCAGAAGCAAAGTGCTACAAGGCTTGTGTATAAGGCATGCTTCAGATGGTTCAGTTGAGAGCAACATGGAGATGGCATTAGGACAAATACATAGGGATGCAAATGTGATTAATAAGACACAATGATAATGCCCTTCGATGTAATTTTAATGATCCTAAAGAAGGTAAACTCGACGGTTTTTCATTTTTAGAGAGTCTGAAAAGCGTAAAAGGAGACTCTACTGGGGTACCTTTTTTGAAGGTAGTCTAGTCGGTTCGAAAAAGGGGCAAACTTGCATTGAAAAGACGTCTATTCAAAACCATTTTAATGAGTGTGACAAAGACAAGATCACTCGACAATTTTTTCATATTTAAGGAGTTTGAAAAAAATCTTAACTATGGACTCCATAAGGGATGTTCTTATTGACCAATTTAATGAGTGTGAAGAAACAAGGTCACTCGACAATCTTTTCAATTTTAGGGAGTCTGAAAAGAGATTAACTATGGACTCTCTGGGGGTTCCTTTTCATAAATCTAGTCCCTTAGGCCCGAAAAAGGGTTAAATTTATACTTGAGAATACTCTTCTAGAGAAATGAGGCTCAATATACCTGTGTTCGTACATTTGACCGTCCAGACCAAAAAAGGGGTAAACTACCGTCGGACAAACATGCCTTCAATTTTTAGTTTGGTGAGAGTGAAGGGAAACAAGATCACTCAACAATCTTTTCATGTTTAGAGGATTTGAAAAGGGCTTAAAAGAAGGCCTGTTAAGTTACTTTTCTCATTTAATCCGTACAAGATCGAAAAGCATAAATGTAGTCTCGTCAGGCATTGCTTTCGAATTTCAAAGCGAGATTGAAAGACAACAAATATTGTTGATGCACGACACTTTGTGGGTTGATGCCTGGCATCTCCTCAGGGGAGAAGTCTGCTCTGACAAAAACATTCTCCATGACATCAGGAGTTCTGGAGATATCTATAGATATCGTTTTAGCGATGGTTTCCATATTTCCTTTAGTGTAAACAACATGTGTAGCCAAAGGACTGATAGGACAAGCCTTATGTCCAGTCATAGTCAGAGTGAATTCTCTTACTTAACTCTGGGAGAGAATAATATCTATGATGAAGATCATCCCAAGGTCTATCCAGACTAGTCATTGCCTCAATAATCGCCTCATCTAAGGGAAATACCAAGTCTAAATAATCACTATCGGCGAGGGAACCTTGAGCCCAAATAGGCTCGAGAACCTGATCTAACTCCTGTATGGGAGTCGAATCGGGGTCGATGGAAGCTTGCTAGAATATAGAGTATGCAACTTATTCCATGGAAAAAGTCATGGCCATGCAATGGTTCCCTATCCCTTCCATCGTAGCTGATGGGGAAGGAAGAGTCCACGGATCGTTAAAGTGAGTTGTGCGAAATGACAAGATTTTAAAGATTTTAGCCCTAGGTTGGTCGGGGACCTCCGACATGTAATGGACATTGTTGGTCAGAGGTGGGTAATCGAAAGTACCCATCAAAGGTGGGCACAAACCAACCCCTATGTTGGCAATTCCAGGATGGGAGTTATCAATCATCGGGACCATGGATACCCCCGATGAAGGGTCAGGACGGGAGAAGGATAACTGATCAATGGACATGATTCGACCCTTGTGTGGAAACGAAAAGACTCGAAAAACTTCCATGACCATTGCTTTCATATAATAGGTCCAACTCCTTCCTAACAAGATATTTTAGTCGAGAGACGCATCGACCACTTCAACCTCGACGCACATGGTCTTCCCCCATAATTGCACGGGGAAAGAGGGGATGATTCCATGTGGTCAGAATGAACAACCATTGAAAGTAGTAAGAAGAGTAGGTGATGGAGACAAAACAGGATGGCCAATGGTCTTCCAACACACCAAATACATCACGCATGTCGAGGCACCCTCATTGACCACCGTGCGGAAAATGTTTCGGGTAAAAAATTTCATGGTGTGAGCCACTACTATATAAAATGCCACATGGTAAGGAAGATGAGGTTTTAATGCTGGTTTCATTTTTAATGATATTCAAATCAAAAAACCATGCTCAAGGCTGGTCTTCTTGATCATGGCTTCCAAGAGGACAATGCTCTAGAAGGACACCATGTCAAGGGACAAAACTTGGTCATGGCCTCCAAGAGATCCTCACTTGATAAAAGAAACACACTTTGGAAGGAACACATGTCGAGGGTCATGATAGGGGTAAGGATATTAGGCTCCAATAGCCCTACCGAGGATATGACTAAGTCAACTCTGAATCTAAATCATAAGAGACTAATCTTGCAGTGAGAGTCTCATCTCCATCGACAGTCAAAGGCATGGGAGCCAACGCCACATAATTGACCTGTGGTGGGGGTGATACCATATGCATATAAGAGTCTTTTAGGGGGGTAATTGAGGTCAAGTTAGGGCCAAAAAATGAAAGTTGATCAATAGCCATAATTCTTCCAAGGAGTAAATCACACGAAAAAGAGTGGACACAATAGCTTTCATGACATAGACATAATGTATCCCAAGGAGTAAATCGAAATCCAAGGGGTCTTGGACTACCATGACATCAATAAAGATAGTTTTCCCTCCCAAAGTTATAGGAAAATGAGGAAGGATCCCTAAAGGGTGGCTGGTTCTTCTGTTAAAAGATAACAGATTCTGGGTAATCGACACAAGTTGAGGACAACCCAAAGCTTTCCAAGAAAGAGAGGACAAAATAAAAACGGATGGACCTTCATCTATCAATGTCACCACAAACCTGTACTGTTATCTTGAAATGAATGTGAGAGGGAAGATGAGGTCCAGTTAGCACACCCCAATAAAAAAGGATGGCCTCATTACTTCAAGGGGGTTCCACGAGAGAAGGAGGAATTCCTCCTAGCATGGTAGATTCTGTATCAACAAGAAAAATGTGTGTAGTATTAGGTTTACTCTCTAGCAGGAGAGTAGTATTGACTGATGATGAGATCATATTGACCACTTAGGTTTCATTCTCCAAGGAGAGAATGGGGTCAACGGTTGGAAACAAATCGACCGCTTGGGTTGCACTCTCTAACGGGATAGTGGGATCGACTGAATATGGGATCAGATTGATCAATTTGTCAACTGGTTCAACTAAGGATGTGACCAGATTGACTACATGATCAACCATACTGACCAAAGAAGGGACCAGAGTGATCATTCCATCAACTACAGTGGGTTTGAGAAAAAGCTTACGGTAAGCAACTCGAAGGTGAGGCTGTGAAACAATCATGTCGTCTAGTGATTTTGAGTCTTCGTCCATACGAGGGAAAAGGTGAGTTTGATGACTTCCTATCATGGTCGCCAATTTTTTTATTGGGTTAATTGTTAAGGGCAGACACAAATCAATCCCCCTAGCTTCACTACAAAACTATAACAAAACAAAACAATACACTACTCTTTCCTTAGATTTTAATTATCAAATGAGAAATGGATCGAGGACATACCTTTTATATATCAAAGATATGACTTCGTCAATGCAATCCAAGCTCAGTCGTAAGGCTTATGGAGAAATATCTGCAATGCAACACAAGCTAATGAAAACAAGAAGAACAGAGTCTATTCGATATGAAACTATGTATGTGATCAAGGAATCATACAATATGGACAAATAACATTCATATAAGAAAGAAAAGAATATTTGTATTAAATAATGTGGAAGAAAGATACAACTAGATGCCTTGATGTCGTCAGGTTCCTTCCAATAGTTCCTTGCTTCCCACACACTTCTGATCCATGGATTCTGTGACTATAGATCTAAAGTTCACTCACAATATATCTTCACAAAGAAAATCATAAAGCCACTATAACCAAGCTAACAAATGCAAGCCATATTTCCAATCTCAATCCAATCTACCAAGCCCAAGCTAACAAAATCAATGAGAGATTCTCTCCTTTTATAAGCTAAAGAGGATAAGGTGAGGAGGTTAGGATGATCCCACTAAATCAGAAAAGCAAGTAAGATCCAAATCGATCGAAGGCCACCTCACCATAGAAACTTCTCCTTCTAGAAACATTAAGAAGATGCTCATTTTTACCACTTACGAAAAATTGTCGCACACTAAGTATAGTGCAGCCTATAGAGACATCATAGCCTAGCTTTAGAGTAGGGTGTGATGATTAGGCATCGTCACACCCTATATATAGTGCAGCCTACAAAGGTATTCCTTAATAGTTTTTTTACAAAGGGAAATACAACTTCTTCTCTTAGGTAAAGTTCTTGTCCCTTATTTCTTCAGGAATTCGGGCCATTGATCCTTCTAAAGACAAATGATAGGTTTACATCATTAACGGTCATAGGGGTGAGAAAAATAATGTGTAATAGAGAAAAGAGTATTCATTCAGGAACTTCTACAAATACATCAAGAATACAAGCAAAGAGAGTCCAAATGGGCAAGGCATAGATCAACATTCGACTTGGTTTCATATTTGTTGAGATAGACTATCTTCCACAAAAGGAGATGAGAGTGGATGTTGAAATACAATATACAGGTATAATAAATATTCAGTGAACAAGACTTTTGTTGTTGGAGAATATATGATCCAGAACCGAAGATATATATCATATTAGCTACAATTATAGAGGCCAAATTTAGAGTTGTACTCTAGATAATAATACATAAGTGCATTGAACTAGTACCTAAGATCAAAGACCCAATATGAAGAATTATATCCAAAAGAATCAACAAGATGGAAGAGTGAATTATCAACACTTATTTGTTGAGTATTTATACTTTTGGAGGTCCAAACGTTATTCAGTGGGAAGGTGTAATCTAGGAGGATCTAAGGAACTCTCACATAGATCCGGAAAGATATGGAACACTCATAGAGGTCCTAGGGGATCCATAAAAACTCAAAATTCAAGGATCTCAAATCATCTAAAAAATACAATCATTTTTTAGAGCTTGTCCTCATATTTCTAACGTCATAAATGACACGTCAAATTGAGCTTGTATGCAAAACTTATGGGCAATCAAATTATGGTTAAACTAGGCAAAATGGGGGTGACATGGCATCACTAGAAGGTGACATGTGGCATGATGATGTGTCATAGGTGTAAATTATAAACTTGTACAATATCTATTGCAAATAGATATTCAGAAAAGAGCAGAAAAGGTACAATGGAAAATACAAACATTACACAGAGATTTTTCCCCTGGAAACCCAAACCGGGAAAACCAACATATTCTATATTCATTCATTGTGTTATAATGTTTACAATACAAAATACATATAGGAGCCAAAGGAATCCAAAACCCTAACCCAATGACCTGGATTAGTCCAAAACCCTAATTACTTAACTGGAAATAGAAAACCATCGACAAAGAAACCATGTGCCGAAAAACCACCTAAATATAATGTGGTCCCGAAAATGCGGTCCTGATGCAAAAAAAAAAAAATCGGGAGCACTGCCCCCGAACCCCCATGCAGGGGGCTCCACCCCCCTGTGCATCCAGTGCAGATGCTCAAACACTACTACTCATGAAAAGAATATAACACATACCCAACATTCTCCCACTTGTTGTTTTCTTTGCACACGGGGGGTTATAGGGTTACATAGTCAACAATCCAGGGCAACAATGCCCATGGATCCTCTACACCAGGAGAACTTCTCATTGCTCACATATTTTTTTAATGAATCTGCAACATTATTCAAAGTGTCCACCTTCATCAGCAATACTTTATTTTCTTCAACCATGTCTCTCACAAAGTGATATTGAATATCAATATGTTTTGTCTTTGAATGATGAGTTGGGTTCTTTGCCAGAAACATTGCACTCTGACTATCACAATCTATTCTTATAGCTTGTTGTACCAACCCAATACCTGAACACAATATTTGTAACCATACTACTTCCTTACTTGCATGAGTGGCTGCCATGTATTCAGCTTCTGTAGTTGAAAGTGCCACTACAACCTGTCTTTTTCTCATCCAACTTATTTCTCCTCCTAACAGGTTAAATACATACCCACTTGTAGATCTCCTACCTAGACTGCATCCACAAATCCATGTATATCCACCACTCTGTCCAATCCTGGTCTTCCTTCATAGCACAATCCATAGCTAGCAGTGCCACACAAATACTTGAAAACCCTTTTTACTGTTGTCCAATGCTCCTTCCCTGGTTTTGACATATACCTTCTCAAAACTCCCACTACATCTGCAATGTGCAGTCTAGTAGAAACCATTGCATACATCAAACTGCCAACTGCACTGGCATATGGAACATGAGACATGTCCTCCTCTTCTTCATGTGTCTTGGGGCACTGATCCGTAGATAACTTTACACCAACATGAATAGGAACCTTGACCGATTTGCATTCCTTCATATTAAACCTCTGCAATATTGTCTTGACATATTTTCTCTGATTTAACCAGAGTTTCCTCTTTTTCCGATCTCTTTTAATTTCCATTCCAAAAATGAAATTTGAAGCATCGAGATCCTTCATGTCAAATTTAGAGGACAACAGAGTTTTCACATCCTAGATAATCTCCTTGTTGTTTCCGATCAACAACATGTCATCCACATACAAGACCAAATAAATCAAATGATCACCAATTAATTTAAAATACACACAGTGATCCTCTTTGCTTCTTGTGAAGCCAAGTCCAAACATATAAGTATCAAATATTTGATACCACATCCTTGGTGATTGTTTTAAACCATACAGGGATTTTTTCAGCTTGCATACCATCTCCTTCTTTCCCTTCACAACATAACCTTCTTGTTTCTTAATATATATTTCTTCTTCCATATCCCCATGTAGGAATTCTGTCTTCACATCCATTTGTTCTATTTCAAAATCAAATGCAACAACAACAGATAACATAAATCTTATGGAGGTTAACTTGGCAACAGGAGAAAAAATCTCACCAAAATCAATTCCCTCAACCTGGGAATAACCCTTTGCTACTAACCGAGATTTGTATTTCTCCACTTTTTCTTCTGCATTCAACTTCTTTTTAAATACCCATTTTCTTCTAATGGGCTTTCTTCCAGTTGGAAACTCCACTAGATTCCAAGACTCATTCTTATCCAAAGATGCCATTTCTTCTTCCATGTTCCTTTTCCATAGATTTTGATCCTTTGAATCCACTGCCTCCCTGACAGTTCTAGGATCATCATCAGTAATAGACAAAGAAAAATTTGAACAGAAATCATATGGACTATACCTTTCCAGTAGCCTTCTTTCTCGATCCGATCTCATCAATATTGGAGTATGAGGATCTTCTTCTTCCGATTCATGTTCTTCTGTAGATTTTGATTCATCATCCTTTAAATCAAACTCTATCTTCTCTGGTTCTTCCTTACTTGGTAGGACTTCTTGTTTAACAACATCCTTCATTTCTTTAAATACCACATCTCGGCTATACACTACCTTCTTAGTTTCTGGGTTCCAAAGATTATAACCTTTAAGACCATCTTTATATCCAATAAAGATACACTTTTCAGCCTTCTTATCTAGCTTACTCTTGTTTTCCTTTGGAACATGAACATATGCATCGTAGCCAAATACCTTAAGATGTGTGAGAGAAGGTTCCTTACTAGTCCATACCTCTTGTGGAGTCTTGTTATTCAACATTGATGAGGGTTATCTATTGACAAGATAACATGCAGTACCCACTGCCTCTGCCTAGAATTCTTGCCCTATCCCAGCACCACTGAGCATGCACCTAGCTTTTTCCATCAACATCCTGTTCATCCTTTCTGCAACTCCATTCTGCTGAGGTGTATATGGAGTAGTATTCTTCTTTGCTATACCACACTTCTTACTGAATTATTCAAATTCATTCCCATAGAACTCTCCACCATTATATGTCCTTATCACCTTAATTCGTTTCTTTGTTTGATTCTGAACAAGATCCTTAAACTCTTTAAACCTGTCAAAGACTTCATATTTCTTCCTGAGGAAATATATCCAAGTTTTCCTCGAGAAGTCATCTATAAATGAGACATAGTACACAGATTTTCCCAATGATGGGACCGACACAAGTCCAAAAACATCACTGTGAACTAGCTGTAAAATTCCTTCTGCCCTCGTTGCACCGGAGGGGAATCTTACCTGATTCAACTTCCCATATAGACAATGTTCACAAAAATCAAAATCCAGAGAGCAATTAGACATACTTTCAACCATACCTTTATTGTGTAGTAGTCGAAGACCCTTCTCTCCGATATGCCCTAGTCTTTGATGCCACAACATAACCTTTTCTTCAGAGACTGTAGGAGTTCTTTCTTCTTCAACTTCAATATCAGGAACAATGGAGCTATTACAACCATCACTAATAGTTCTCCCTAGAAACTTATACAGAGTTCCAAACCGAACTCCCTTCATCAACACCATTGCTCCTCGAACCATCCTGCAAGTTCCCTTTTCAAAAATTGTTTTCACCCCTCAATCTTCCATTTTTCTTACAAAAATCAAATTTATGGCCATACCTGGGATGTGTAGAACACCAAGAAGTTTTCTAATCCTTCCATATATGAGTATCAACTTGACCCTTCCTCTTCCTATGATTCTGGTTGTTGAATCATTACCTAAGAAAACGTTACCTCCATCATACTTTTCATATTCACAGAACCACTCCATGTGGGGAGTCATATGAAAGGATGCACCAGAGTCAATCAAACATGCCTCATGATATGCATGTGTGCTTGAAGAGGAAAAGTACACATCCCCTCCTTCTTCCCTAGAGGTCTTTTATTTTGTACAAGAAGATTCTTCAGATCCCTTCTTTTTCTCAACTTTGGATCTACACTGCTTCTTGTAGTACCCTTCTTTTCCACACCTCCAACATACCCTTACAAAATTTCCAGGAGATTTATATCTACCCTTAGACTTAGTTCTCCCACTTGAGAAATTATATCTATTTCTTTCCTGGGAACGTCCTCTTGCAAATAATGCATCTGTGCTATGTCCTTCCATATTCTTTCATCTCATCTCCTCCGACAACAAGGATGAGACCAATTCTTCAAACTTCAAAGAAGTTGTATTACTACCTATGGCCACAACCAGACTATCCCACGAGTTTGGTAAAGAACACAACAAACTGATACATTTATCTTCATCTGAAATTTTAATCTCAACATATACTAACTGACTTACCACAGTATTGAAGGCATTCAAATGCTCTACCACCGAGTCTCCATCTCTCATCCTCAAGTTATACAACTTCTTTCTCAGGAATAGTTTATTTACCAGGGACGTAGACTGATACAACTTCCCCAACTTTCCCATAAATCCTTGGTTGTAGCTTCCTCTGACACATTCAGTAATACTGAATTAGAGAGACACAGTCGGATTGTGCTCTTTGCCTTCCAATCCATATTTTTCCAGTCATCTGCAGAAGTTCTTGTAGGTGCAGTACCTAGATCTACCATGATCCACTGTTCTCTGTCCACCAAAAGATATTCCATCTTGAGCTTCCACATCTCAAATCGTTTCCCATTAAACTTCTCTAACTCCATATTCGAATTGCCTACCATTTCTTTTCACCTGAAAAACAGTATCGCAGTTCTCCCACTGTAACAAGGCTTATCACAGTCCTGAGCCAAACCCTTGACCACAAAGGCGTCCCCCTGAAGCCAATAAAGCTATGATACCAAATGTAAATTCTAACCTTGTACAATATCTACTGCAAATGGATATTCAGAAAAGAAAAGAAAAGATACAATGGCAAACACAAACATTACACAAAGATTTTTCCCCTAGAAACCCAAACTGGGAAAACCAGCATATTCTATATTCATTCATTGTGTTACAATGTTTACAATACAAAATACATATAGGATCTAGAGGCATCCGAAACCCTAACCCAATGACCTGGATTAGTCCAAAACCCTAATTCCTTAACCGGAAATAAAAAACCATCAGCAAAGAAACCATTTGTCGAAAAACCACCTAAATATAATGCGGTCCCGATGCGAAACTTTTTTTTCCGGAGGCGTTGCCCCCAAACCCCCACATGGGGGGCTCTAGCCCCCTACATGCCTGGCGCAGATGCTCATACACTGCTACTCGTGCAAAGAATATAACACATGCCCAACAATAGGATGACATGGAACATGGTGAGTTGGCATGTTGTTGTGGTAGGTTTTGTTAGCAGTTGAGTTGGCATACAAGTGGTTCAATCAGCTCATGACACATGGCATTTGAACATCAAATGAGAAGCTACCATGTGGGAGCTTCCCATTGGATAATGTTGTTTGGTGTTGTGTAAAACTATTATGGAGTCTAGGGGAATCGACCTTGTGACCTCTATATCCACCAAATATTTAACAACCCCATGCTACCAACACACCACATGTTGGCATTTGATATATAAATGACATATTATATATCTAACATGGTTTAAAGCTTCATATGGGTGACCAAAGGTCCGAGGGAATAAGCCCTCGACCCTTGGCCCTTGATCATGTTACATTCCATATAACCCACACTCACTACAAAAGGGATAACACATATTCTAGTGGGATATTATAACCATATGATATAATGCTATGCATATATGTTCCAACAATTGTGCAGAGGTTTCAAACTATATGTATTATATATAGTAAATGTATCTCTGCTCCAAAATCCGCACGGGGAATTTTATATTGTAAAAGGGTTTATATAGTATGGTCGGTGGGGATAGAACCCCAGACCTACTATATATAACATTTATTTCTAACCAACTCCCCTATAGTTGGGGTTTGGTTACAAAACCCAACAAATTGTAATTAATGCCAACCAGAAGTTACAAAATTTAGTTAAGAGGGGTGCCCTATTTAATTGGCATGCACCCCAAGGATTGTACACACATTCCAAGGATGTATACACATTATAATGTGGGTTTTTCCCTCGTAAATTAGGTTGAGGGTACAAAGCATATGAGGCTACATTGTAAAGCATGTTGGGGGTCACCTTTATGAAATTTCAAGTGTTTTATATCAATTTTGCACGATTATTTGTGAGGATATCAACGATGCACTCCATTTCTACATTTGAGGATAAGATTTTTGGAGCATCTTTAAAATTGTATTTTTTTAAGCTTATATTGTAAAGTAATTTGGAATTTTGAGATGATGAAGAACAATCATGCTATTTAAATGGACTTTGAAGATGCAGTGATGTATGTCAATTACATGTGTATTTGAGTTATTTTATTTTGTATTATATTATCTCATTTACATTTCAAGTTATTCATTAGTATTAATGAAGTTTATGGACAAATAATCATATTCACATGATATTTTGCAAATAGTCAAGCGATCTTCAATTTTGCAAATCTAGTCGGATGTGTATGTGTATTGACATATAAAGATTCTTTGGGTTGAATTAGTATCACAATTTTATTGATATTTAGGGATCAAGTTGGTATCAAAGATCATGTGGTATTTTCAGATCAATGCCCCCATAAATGCCCACTAAAATTCCCTATCCTAGAGTATTTTAATGGGTCCCCCTATCAAAATTTTAACAAGGAATTTTATCACTACTAACTTGATTTTCTACTGATACAAGAAAGTACTATTATGTCTATGCAGTTTCATGCCTAACCTAAGGACACCTGTGATAATAAGAGATCTTATGATTTTTCACCCTCCTTTTGTAAGATCCTTTTTCTATATGAATGAACTGCAAATCCTTTTAGGCCCTAAAGGATTTCTTAACTCATATGACCATACCTAAGGGATATCAGAGAACTTTGTTGAGTCCTCACCACACCCTTAAAATGTTTCAATTTTTTGGTACCACTTTTTCTTTTAATCATTTGCGCCTTCTTATTTTGGATTTACATAGGTTGCATATTTATCCTTTGATCAATTTATGCATTTTTCCCTTTCTTTTTTTTTCATTTAAAAATCTCAAGAGAACCCCCAAAAAATCGTGTTTTGCATAAGGAAAGGAAAACAAAACAAAGGATTGAAAAAAGAGCGAAATTGCAACAATCTTCAAAAAGTGTTAATGAACTCATCGAGTGATCAGGACAAAATACCAAGAAAATTGATTTATAAAACATCGATCTCGATGAGATTATAAGAGAAGTGTCGAAGATTGGGATCATGAGAAACTCAAGAAAGTTCAAAAAGTATAAAAAATTCCATCGATTCTCGATCAAACCATCAGGCCTCGACAAAATGCATTGGAGTTCTAAAAAGTTAACAGATTATGTCGATCGTCGATGAACCATCAATGTCAGTGGAAATATTATAAGTTTGGTGAAAAAATTAACATATTTTGGTGATGAATGATGACCCTATTTTGTAGAAGAATGAATCATATCCATTCGATCATGGATAACGGAAAATGTCGATCGTTGTTGTTTATCGCACGAGTAGTGTTTGTTTCAATGAATAGGTTTGCCACATCACCTTCCATATTGGCCACATCAACATGTTGCATTACCTTCAATACTTTCTATGTCAGCATGCCACATCACATCCCATGTTGAATCCCATACCTACCATGTCACTCTCCATGTCAACCACCATGTGCACTATGTCATTATTCATACTACAATTCTACCACATTGGATGCCATGTCATATGCCATGTCACCTTACAAATTAGTCATGATAACATCTTCCATGTCATCATTGTATAGAATTATATTATGATCATCGAAGGTCAATGGTTTTGGTGGAATGTTTAATGAGTAGGCACTCCTCTCCAGTGATGTTGATGAACTCATTAGGTGTCAATAAGGTCAAAAAAAGGTGACATTTCCCTCTCAATTTTTTTTCTTCAATCACTGATAGACTCATCGTAGTTGTCCCATAAAGACTTCAAGATGCCATAGGCTATGAAAAAAGGTTGATGACGATGAACCTTCACCTGGAGAGTGAATCATAGCCATCTAATCATTATATTGAATGGATCTAGACCATCCAAAATTTTAACTTGCGTCAGTTTCGTTTCTTATGGTTTTAGGAATTCCACATAACATGACATGTTGTCAGGTCATGCTACCAATCGAGTGTCGACACATCACCTGATTTTATTACTTTTTCCACATCACCATATGTCCTCCTTTTTCCATGTTCCCATGACACATTACACTACAAAATCATTGTACGGTCCTCATAATCTTCCACGTCATCATGTTATATATGTTTCCATCAATCATTGACATTCAAAGTTTTCAATTGTGTATTTTGGTTGGGAGACACAAATATCCGCCGATGTCGATGAACTCATCAGGCATCAACACAATTGCTAAGCCTTAGAATTCTCTCACAAACACACTCTCCTGACCGCCAATACCTATGAATGTTTTTTCACAAAATGAATCTTAGCCACCCAATCATAGGAAATAAAATATCCTTGATTGTTAATCCTCCCACGTGACTTGTGCTAAAAAATGCCATGTTTTTCTCAAGTGCAAAAAACGTTCTAAAAGTCGTCGATGAGAGAAGAAACACATTGAATATTTTTGCGATAACTTTTGATCCTAAACTTTGTTTGAGATGATTCTTATACCAATGGAAAGGTCATGTTGATCTATACAACTTTGTAGTGATAAGTTTTCCATGATTCTGCATTATTTGTTTACATTTTTTACAATAAATCTACATGTAAAATTCTAATAATATTTTTGTGATAACTTTTGATTCCAATCCTCATTTTGAGAATTACTTATATCGTTGGAAAGGTATCATCAAGAGTTACAATTTATTTTTTTTAAGTTGTTATTTATTTGACACAGTTTGTTTCAGGTTTGTGAAACAAAGGAAATCAAGCTCAGGGAAGTCACTTGAATATTTAATTTTAAGATCAATTAATTATTTTATTTGATAATTTTTTTACAAAAATATAGTTTTATTCCTAGTATACATTTTTTATAATACAGGTACATGCAAGGGGGACCATTTAGCATGGTGAGAAAAATTTCAGTGTTGCATGCTGCAAATTGAATTGGATAATTACTAAAGATTGAAGAACAACTCAACTAGAGTTTATTGTGCCTAAAATAATCATAAAATCAAATTAAATATGCATGCACAAGATTGCTAAATAAATAACAATAGCTTGAATTATTTAATCAGGGAAAGGCTTATGAGGTTGAGCATGCATGAATTGAAATTGAACGTTAATTGGAGATGCAACTAAATGCATGGATTTTTGCATGGATGATTTATCGATACTTTTGTTCACTAAAGATACAAATTACATGAGGAGATTGTTTGACTTTTAATAATGTAAAATTTGTTTTTATTCCATAATAAAAGTTGGTAATTTATTGTATAAATAAATATATCAACCTCTTAGTAAAGGGTCTTTGATCTCTGGAATTATTTCAAGAGATTTTTCGATCTCTATAGGGATTTTCAAGAGGATTGTAAGAGGAGAATTATTTCGAGGATGAATTCATAAACTCTTTGGAGTCAAGACATTTTGGTTTGCTGAAATTTTGTGTGTGTAATCATTATTGTGTATTTTTATACAATTGATTAAATACTAGATGTATCTAGTAATAATTTCAATACTTTTAAGCTATCTTAGTTGGTTGAATGAATTGTGGGATACTTTCAGTGAAATGTTATTTTATTTATTAGTCAATATTCTTTTGTTATCATAGATATTGTGGAATTATTTTTGAATGTATTGCAGTTAAACATTATCTTTTTTTGTTGTTAATTAGTTACTATTTCCAGGATGCTATATGATGAGTAATATACTCTTAGTGGAATTATTTCTTCTGGAATGTAAATTCTTAGACAGTTTTGATTGATTGTTTCCATAGGTTATCCTCAACAAAAATTTCTAAAAAATACTTAGTTTACTTCTTCTTCTATAGTAGGTATACTTTAAAGAAAAAATCATATAACTTTTAAAGTGCATCAAACAGTTGTATGAACATTAATCCAGAGGATTATTCCATACCAAATAAGGAGGACTCTTATTGGGCCTCATACTTGGGTTTAATACCTACTGTTGAGCATTGGGAATTTTGACCCCTAAACAGATTTGGCACTAGAAAGAGGGTCTAGATGACAAGTCAACCCATGTGGAAATATTTTTCTAAAATGTATTAACAACTCATGGATCCTATCCATAATTCGTCATGGGATCATGCTTTTAGTCTCCCAAGAACTTTGCATGGTATCTTAATAAAGACAATAAATCCCTCGTCTAAAACACAATTTGATGGTGAAAAGAAGACCTCTGCATGTAGGTATCTTAGTGAATTTAATATTGCATGCAACAATATTAAGGTTTTTAGGATGTTGAACTATGTAGATTATTTACTCTAACATTAGAAGGATGAATTCAGGCTTGGTATAAGGCATTTCCAGTAGGATCAATTCATAGTTGGAAACAGTTCATGGAGGTTTTCCTAGATGAACACAATAACTACGATTATGATGAACTATGTGTTGAACTTAATAAAAAATGAAAATGAAAGTTGAATCTTTTGATGAATTTTTATGAACAGGGTAATCAAGAAGACAATGATTATGAAGAGCTTTGTAATGAACTGGTAGAAATTCGTTGAACCATAAATGAACCTCTGGATGATTTCCATCAAATATCCGTATAATTTTTTTGCAGTTTTCCTAAAAAGCATAGATCTCCCATCTAAGAAATTCTTGATTGGTTTATGTACCTTCTCACTATCCCTGAAGAATATAATTTTCCCTCAAACAACAAGGAAAATTCTCAGCATCCTATTTTTTCCCCACTTGATATTTCACTCTCACTATTTTTTGAGACAGACTCATTACAACTATTGTTAAGAGATATGGAATCACCAGATGTAAAATGTTTTCCCCTTGTTGAAACTAATGATATGGAAGTCATTAACTTGGGAAATATTATAGAAAAAGACAATCTAGAAACTGCAGACACCTCCAACTTGCAAGAAGTTTTTTTTCATCATTTTGATCTAGATTTATATAATAGAATTTTACTCTTTCCACAACATAAATAAATTATTCCAATTACTGAAGCATCTCATTCTGATATTCATGTATCTTGTTTTGTACAATCTGATTTCAAGGAACAATTTGAAGGTGTAATTTTAAAAGATGATTCCAAACTAGTCTTTGACAACGAATCAATTTTCGGAGATGATATAGAGATGGTATCTTTCCTTGATGGTCATGAATAGTAGGAAGAGAATGAAAAATATGCGATCTCTAAACTATAAAATTTCACTGAAACAAGTAAATTTACAACAAAAATTAAAAGTGAACAAACCAAGTAGGTTATATCAGCTAAATATCAAAAGAATAATCAATATTTTTTTGTTTGTGAAAATTATTTTGCTGAATAAATAGAGTAAATTTCAGAATCTAAATTTTTTTGTGACCTCTACTAAGATTTATTTGGTTCATCATCTTGTCATATAGTTGAACTTTCTTTTGGAAATAAAATACAGAGTGATCAAGGAAAGCAGGAAGCTTACCAAACATGGATTGATCAAACACACTATGAGAGTAAATGTTCATTTATCGTGCAAAATTTTGATAATTGTTCATAATCAAAATTTCGTGAATATAAGGAGACATAGTTTGATTATTATAGTCCTCTTTTTTATAACAATGTTTCTTTTCAGGAATTAGGATTGAGATTTGATATATCATGCATGGAAATTACTGAAGTCAAAATCACTAATATATTTGAACATATACCAATGATAAAAAATATAGAGAAAGGAGTACAAACATAATTACTATATCTTCATGGAGGGACAATAATAGGTAGACAACCCATCATCATACATAACGACCAAATTAGTGGGTTGAACTAAGAAGAATTGTCAGTTGGAGTGATTTTGGAAATACAAACTAATCTCTATAAGAAAGTACATCTCTTACCTTTGCATTCCTTTTTAATATCTCGTCATTGCCAAAATGTTTTTAAAGATACCACTGGAGACTTCTTAGAATTATCTTTTGCCAGGAAATTTTCTCAAACCAGTAAGTGTCAAATGCCTTTTGTTTTGAAGCAATTTCATAATGTTTTAATTCTTTCATCAAACAATACCTTATGGATCAACTTCTCAAGCCTACACAATGCATTGATAGTGGTGTTGGGGATAGTTGACTCTACTGACTAGACCCCCAGTAGAGTCAACTGTAGTAGTCTATTATGAAAGTCGGTGCAATAGGAAGTTAGAGTTGACCGACACGCTAGTTAATGTACCCGAATAATAATTGTACTACACACACACACACACACACACACACACACACACACACACACACACACACATACGTCATTATGTAATGGAAAGAGAGAGGTTGTTTTGGATTCATATAATAAAATGATTTGACGGTTCTCCCACTATTGTGTATGTCTATTTGTATGCTTGTCTACTTCTATATATGATGATATAACATGTATTTCTCTATGTGAGGATCTACTAGAAACTTCTCATACTTTCTCCATGACTACAACATTGGTTTCGTTTACGGTAGTTCTAAACTCCATCATGCATTAAATAAAAGATTACATAGATGTTAAATATAATAGACAAACATGAATGGTGGGAGAAGAAAATCAATAACTATATTATAAATTATGCATGAAGAAATTGATCGACTTTATAAAAATCTCGCATGCAGTTATATTTAGAAAAACACTAGAGATTCTTGGAGGCTATACTAGAATCCTTGTAAGAATACATCACTCAATATAATGTGTAGACTCACTCCAAATGAGTAGTTAATGAAAAATATTATTAATGCAGTAAGAAAAAATATAAATGAGTGGTTCGAGAGGATTGTAAAATATTATATTGAATATCAAGTGGTCGAAGATAGACAATTAGTTCAGACTTTGAAGAATAAATTCTATACCGAGTTACAATATGGGTTCCATTGTACCGTCCCCTCTCCATTGCATAAATTTCTCCTAGAAAAGGGAGTTGGAGACATTGTTGAGTATTGAAATCCCCTAAAATATCCTCATCCAAATTCCAATTGGTGAGAAAGACAAGAAAAGTGAGAAGAATTTTTGGAAGCTAACTGCAAAGATACCAAATAATCTTGGGAGTACTTCTTAAAGAAATGAAATTAGTTAAAATGATAAACACCATAGACCCCGAGTAATTTGGGTCGACGTCTGGGGGTTAGATTATTCGTGAGACAAGTTAAGTCAAAGTTGAAGTTAAAATAAAAGTCAAAGCTAAAGTCGAACCACACCCAAGTCGAAAATGATGGGATTCAAGAAAAAGATAACTAATTCAAGTGAGAAATTTTCATTTAGAACATAGATTCACAAAACCTCATCTAACATCCAAAAAATAGAGCCGAAAAAAAGGAAAAAGAAGTTAGAAGATTTTCAAAAGGAAAAATATTCCATAAAAAATCATAGAGAACCTACTCAAGCATGACAATTCACTGGAGAAGCTCTTGAGAGCACCTTGATGTCTCTTGGGAGGAGTGAAAGCTTCTGTTTAATATGGCAACTGATTACTCCCAACAAGCCAATGATCAAGTTGTTATGGAAATAAATGATTCAATACCTACAATCCAACTTTCTCCTATAAGAAGTTCTATTGCATGCATTACAAACCTTTTCCAACAATTACTTCATATAGATACACAATCAAAATGGGTGTGGTGTTGAACTGATAATAAAGGCCAAATAAGAGATGCAGTTTTAATCGAAGCACAAGAAAATACCCAGAATTGATCAAAATACATGATCATTCATGTAAGATATCTCATGGATGTCTCCCCCCTGCCAAAATTACTTCTAGAATATTCAAACTTAACAGATAGTAGAATTGAACCGATGCGACCCTGTAGAGGACGAATCATCTAGTATATAGATAAAGCTTGTCAAACAGAGGAATCAAGCCTAAAAAAAGAATGGTTACAGTTAGCAATTGAATATATACCAACTAAAGAACATCAATATATTACATCGACTGAATCAAATAGCTCGACCTTGACTCCAGAAAATATTACTACATTGACCTCCAAGTCGAATTTGACTAAAGATCTTGCAATAATTCCATTTTCTATAAATAAATAAACAATGGGACTCAATCACATCCCTATTTACTAAGGCAACAAATATCCCAAATGACATTGGTTTGTTTGTGAGAAATTATGGGATACTACATATATAGTTGAAGAAGAAAAAAAATGGCTCAATTTGGAGCCACGCTTCGAGCCAGGGCTCTTACCTAGTTTATGAATTTCAACGATAATCAAACATGTATGAAAAACTAAAAAAATAGAATTTTATCTCATTTTTAAGACACAATATGTAATCCATTTGGAAACGCAAAACCTAAAGAAAATCAAGCAGAATCTAGGTAAAAGTGTGTGAGGATACGACAAAATATTCAAGGATTTACTAAGTCAAATACCATACACACTCGATGAAATGATACTAGTACAATGGTATGTACATGATCCATATCTATGAGTGGAATGAAATGAATAATAGATTGAATACAATAACATAGAGATATGGAGAACAACAAAAAATATCTAGTGAACAATAACTTCTATTGAATAAAGAAAATAGGCTGAAACTGTAAAATTGCAGAACTAAAAATAACTTGCTTGAATTGTGGTAGCTATCTCTGAGAAGCAATGTGGCTTCTATTCACTTTCATCTGAGAAGAATGATTACAATGAGGCTCCATAGTTTTTTTTAACATTATTCATGAATTCCAAAAACCCAACCCTAGGAGATAAAACGTGAAACGTTATGTCGGCCCTGATGGGTAAGTTGGTACCTCAACTTCTCGGGGTCATAAATTTTGCATACGACCTCCATTTTATGCCTGTGATAGGCCGTTGGAAAGGCCATTTTGAGAGCTAGGCATCATTCCATAAAAATCTTACTACATCTACATTTTGATTGTGGAAAGCCAAAAAAACATTGTTTAGGGACCCAAAACATCCCTGTAAGTACAAAAAGATCTACTTACATGAAAAATTCCAAAATAAGCTAGTTGGAATAGGTGGGTGGTTACCAATATCTACTTTGATACTGTGTAGGGATGCAATACAACCCTTGAAGTGTAGAACCCACAATTACAAAGAAATTTTGTCATTATAGAGAAATGTGTTGAACTAAAAACTGTCAAGATGAGCCAGTTGGAATAGGTGGTTGACCACCAATATCCACCTGGATCGGTCCTCTTCCTTTAGGAAGAAATGGTCTCCATTGCATTGATTTCCCTTAGTAGGTGAGGAAATTTCTTATGAATTTGGCCCCGGGTAAGCCACTTTCCTTCATGCAGGAGTTTCCCTGCCTTGACAACTTGATAAAGATGGATCCTCTACTTGTGAGTGCCCTTTAACTATGTTTCCACTATCTGATCAGTGGATGACTATTCCATGCAGTGAGGGTTGATATTTTTTGGTGCCAATTTTTTTCAACATAGCCATGTTGAACATAGCGAAGACTCTCATCCCATGTATGTGGATTCTTAGAGTTACACATGCATAGGATTGATGACCTCTGTTTGGCCATCGATATGGGGGTGGAAAGAAATGGATTTAGTGAGCTTGGTGTCCAACAGTGACCGAAGACTCAACCAAAATGTGTTGAGGAAACTGTTGTTCCGATATGAGAGGATGGTCTATGGTATCCAAAAGTGGACCCGTGCACGTTCAAAGAAGATCTTGGAAGTATCTGCCGCTGTGATGCTCTTCTTGCAAGTTGCGAGAATGGTCATCTTTGAAAACCAATCAACCACAAAAAATACACAATCATTTACTTTCTTGGTGGACAGAAGGATAGGCATGTAATCCATTGAGATGGATTCCCAAGGCCTCTCAAGAGTAGGAAGAGGGGTGTATAAGCCTTTATTATTGATGTCTGGCTTGGTAATGGCATAGGAAGTGCAAGATATGATATACTTTCTGATGTCCTGTCAAAGTTTTGGCCAATAATGTTTTTTTTGTATAATGACCACAACTTTCTCCATGAAACAATGTCCTTCCATCTGACTGTAGAGAGCCTCCAAAATCACATTTGAAATCTCACTTTCAGGAACAAATAGGTGGCCCAGATGACACAAAAATCCATCTTGAATGTGAAAATTGGTGACATTCGCGCATGTACCCAAGAGATGATAGGTGGTGGGTAAGTAAGGGTCATGATGATAAAGTTGGGGCCACTCATATGCCTCGTGCCCATGGGAATGGAGCATGGTGTTGAGTGTAGCAACGGGAGGTCAAATGAGGTAGTCAATGACACAATTTGTTATCCCTATCATATACTTTATGTTGAGATGGAACTGATGTAGGTATGTGGACCACTTTTGCTGACGGTCATTTCATAACTTCCCATGTGTCCGTATGAAATGTAGAGGCTTGTGATCAGTGTGGATGATTGTCTCCTTTCTGAGAATGTAATGTTTCCATTGATGGTAGGCTTACACAATGGAATGCATTTCCTTCTCATAGGTGGGGTATTTTCGAATGGTATCTGAAAGTGTCTCATTATGGTATTATACTAGATGACTATGTTGAGTGAGAACTACACCTACAACATAGTCAGAGGCATCAGTCTCAATCTCAAACGATTGTTGCATATCAGGTAAGGAGAGTATTGGAACTGAGCATAAGCGATGCTTCAGATCATCAAATGATCATTTCTGTGCCTTCCCTCATGAAAAATTTTCCTTGCCACCACCCTTGGTCACTTGGTTGAGGGCCCATGCAATATGGGATAATCCCAACATGAACCTTTGATAGAAGTTAGAAAGTCCCAAGAAGCTCCTAAGCTCGGTTAGTGTGGTCAGGGATAGCTACTCACGGATGACTTGGATCTTAGTTGGATCCACATGTACCCCATGCTCATCAACAATGTATCCCAAGTATTATACCATGTTCATGCGAAAGAATCATTTTTCTAGGTTGGCATATAGCTTGTGTTACCACAGAGTTCTCAAAACCTACTCGATATGCTTCATGTGCTCCTCCTAAGTTTTGATGAAGATGAGGATATCATCTAGATATACCACCACAAAAGATTTGTTGAAGGGTCTCAATACATCATCCATCAACCTCATGAAATTTATTACTGCGTTTGTTAAGACAAAGGGGATGATCAACCATCGAAGATAACTTCTTTAGATTTGAATGTTGTCTTCTGTACATCAGTCAGTTCAATGGGAACCTGGTGGTAGCCACACTTTAGGTCAATCTTGTTGAATAATGTTTCCCCTTTGATTTATTCAAGAAGGTCATCAATTCGAGGAATTGGGTACCAATTCCAGAATGTGATTTTGTTTAATGATATGTAATCAATGTAGAGCTTCCAAGTCCCATATTTCTTTTGAACCAGTACAATCGACCTTCTTCAAGGGGAGGAGTAGGTTTGATTGTGTCCCTTTTGAATCATATCTTGCATCTGGTGCTTAATTTTCATCATTTTCCATCAACAAGCGATGATATACTGGTCCATTGTAACGAACCCTCTGTTACGACAACAAATAGTGAGTACAAAAGAGGTAAATATATATATTTTTTAAACAAACGTTACGACAAGTGACATGCATCACCACATATCTTAATAACTACATAATCAATTTCATCACAGTCAACTAAAAGCAACATCACTAATATTCAATCAACCATATCTCATAAGATATCATAAGGAAGCTACCACATAAATGAAATGTGTCACAAAATAAATCAACAACCACTAATTCAATCTCATCATAATCAACTAAAAGCAACATCACTATTATTCAACAACATATCACATGAAGATACCATAAGGAAACTATCTTCCCAACCTATCCTACAAGGTTAGGACCTACAAGACATATATCTCTGAATTAAAATCTTAACAAAATGGTAAAAATCAAACTACAAAAATAGAAGAGGCAATGATAAAATTTTCACGCAAGAACTTATGATTCGAATAAGAAACGGATTCAATTTTATATGACTTGGAGTTGCAAAGGATTTTGGTAGCATTTCAATACTAACAACCACATGAGCTTAATTTATTTAAAAAGTGAATCAGTTAAATTCTAGGACAGTAGCTTCAATCTATAGGAATATATTCATTTTTTGGTTCTACAGACGTAACTGAACCAACTATCATCCAAAATTTCCTTTTGAGAAGAGAAAAAAAATTCAAAGAATACATCAACTCTATCCTAGCACTCAATTAATTTTGAACTCTTACAAACAATTCATAAATCGATTTTATTTGGTAGTAACCCCATTTTCTTTCTTGATTTAATATTAACATGGAGAGTCTTTTAATGGTCAATCTTCAGAAATGTTAGGGACACTTTGCAAGGAATCTACACATAACTAAATCCTAGACCTTCCATAGTCTACCGTGACCAACGATTTTTTTTTTTTACTTTTCTTTTCAAATGTGAAGGGTTTCGATCAATTCACATAGATTGAGTTATAGAGTAGCAACAAAGTACATGACTAAGACAGAAAGATCATAAAGAAAAAGAAGCTTGAAATGATGATGGCAAAGTTAGACTTGCTATATAAAATAATTGGTCAGACTATACAATATTTGGCTCAAAGGATGCTAAACAATAATGTGAACATAAAAAAATTAAATATTGGATGTACCAATGATTTCAATGAATAACTAGACTAGAAATCATGAATATAAATTACACTAGCCACAACCATAATTTCTAATTTCTAGGTTAAAATGAAAGAACCAGATAACAAGGAAATTACCAAATTCTTCATTTGAGAAATTTGAAAAGACGCTAATACCAAAATTTCACTTTCTAGATTCACAAACCATCAATATTTGGTCAATTCGATTTTAGAATTACAACACAGTTCATGGGGAATTTCTAAAAGAAATATTATGCAATTAAATCTTAATAGAATTACAATCTTATAATAAGAATATCGTAACTGACGAAGATGGGCCTGATGATATTCTTCGACAAATGGTGTTCCCTCCCTTATCCCTCTTTCTAATCACTAAGAATTCAATGGTACCTCCCAACCAACTCTAGGGGTACTCTTCTTCCCCCTTAGCCCCCCTTAGCTGCAAAGGGGACAAGCACAAAGACATAAATACTATAGCACCAAGTTTTCCTCCCAAGGGAGAACTACCACTCTATCCTCAAACTTGGTCTCCCAACCCTCACAAGTAAAACAAAGTCCCACAATGATTTTGGTAGCACAAATTTACCAATAACAAGTGTGATCCATTTCCCATGTAAGCCATTTTTTTATATAATTTTCCTCACTAACACATGTCCACATGCACAATTAATTAACTTTTTAATTTGATTATTTAGGATTATTGGTGCACACCCCTTACCTTGACTGGGGCTGCGACCTCTTGGTCACTGGATCGTTCTTCCTCCTTTGATTTGAGCTGAAGTGGCTCCTTTGGTTCCCTATTGGAACCTTCAACGAATCCACAGGTCCTTCAGACCCAATTTTCTTTGCATGAGTTGGGCGCAGATTCAAAATCCTTCCATGGTGTGAGCACTAGCCCTTGAGCTAGGTCCCACCTTCATGCAACCACCCTGCTATGACTACATGTTGATCCCATAGGGCGCTTTTTTCATTTCACGATTTCTCCGCTCCTAGTGCAAGCGTTGCTTGCTCTTTGAAATGTCAAACCCCAAAAAGTGCCTAACGGATCTTTGGATCCTCCCCTTATTCCTTGTCCATGCGATCAAATCCTATGGCCTCGGGCTACTCCTTCGAATGCTTTTGGATTTCGTGATTCGGGGAATCACGATGCAACCACAATCTCTCACTTCTCCAATCCCTAACTTCTGAATCCCGATTAGGGCTCTAGCTATGCGCTATCCCTCTTCCTTTTACTCACAATGTGACCTATGAGTAGGGCTCAAGTCCCAGTGTTGATTCCTTTCACTTTCATGACTTGGGAAACTACAAAGTAGTGTTCCTCCTTACCTTTTGAAATCCCAACTTCGAAATCTGATGACCTGGATCTATGGTCCATATCCTCCAATCGATCGACGACCAATATTAAATCTCAGACTTCTGTCTTTTGGGATTTTGGTGGGGTCTTCACCTCCAAATCCCCGATAACCAAATCTTCAGTGGCTTCCAAATATCTTCCACACATCAGTTGAATGGATGCTCCTAATGTCTTTCAGGGTTTCGTGACCCTCAACTCCTGGGAAAAATGTTCTCCAAACGCCAAAAAATGAAATGTGAAGTCCCCCTATGTGCACGAGCCGTTAAGGTATGCACAAATCCTACAGATCTGATGACTTTTGTCTATATACACTAGATCTGAAAGCCCAGATCTAATATCCTTTATACACTTTCCTGTGTGCCTAGACGTAGATTCGGTGGTCCAACTTTTCTTTCCCAGTGTTGATCCAATGACAGCTATGCTCCCCCTCCTGATATTTCGCTCCATCCTTATCTTGGAATATTTTCTAAGTGTCGAAGGTTTCAACCTTTGAATTTCTCCTATGATCCCTAAGACTTTGGGTCTCATATGTGTTCTAAAAATGCTATCGTTTCTAAGCTTTGTCAACTTCTAAAACCTCAAAGGGTTTCTTGTTGCAATATCCTTGCACGTTGTTGTGTTATCTCTTCTGAGCTTGTCTGTGTCTTTGACCTCGAAGTGTCTCAGCCTGTTGTTCCTTTTTGTTGGAACTCTGTGCGCAAAGGCACTATTCCTCCCGAGCTTAAGAACTTGAAACAAGTTCTTCCTGTGCACACTCCTTGTGATCTAACTAGCCTTCAGAGGGCTGTCATTCAATACTTCACTGAATGTTGGCCTAGTGAAATCGTTGCATCTGTCTTTGTCCTCCTTGAGATTCAACTGCTCGGACCCCAATGGTCTCTATCCCTTTCTCTCCTTGAAGGGATATAAGTGTCCTCTGGGAAATTATGCTCAAGCACTCCTTGTTGAGCCTACAAAGTGTTCAGTAACCCTATGAGTGTCTTCCCTGTGACACTTCCCTTATCTTATAACTCAAAATAGATTTCTTTCCATGCACTCTATGCGCTCACTCGATGCCCTCTTGGCAGAGATTTACATAACCTTCAATGAATTTGTCTTCTCTCTATGCCCTTCTCTACACAGTCTCACCTACAAGGTGTTCAACAAACTTGAGGCTTCTCCCTTGAGCCTATGATTCCTCTAGTGTGCCCTCCTATCACATCTCTATCTGAATTCCGCAGAACTCAGAAGTGCACTCTTTCACTGGCTTACAGAACTCTCAATATTCTGTCATGCAACCTCTTGCATGAAGTCGCAAAGAACCCTGATTTGAAAATCAAAGAAACTCCATAATAGATGAGAAAATATATATATCCCTGTAGATGGAATCTAACATACATATACAACATATAAATGAACACACACATAGCATTCATGAAAGACACATAAACACACAGAATCATATGCAGGAAAAATTGCTCTTTTCTCATTAGCATAAATATTTAATTACAATGTGTACAAAGATTAGACTGCTAGAGAGTCTCAGCTCTCTCTTATCCTCTCAAATCTACCTATATGCCTCTTGCAGAACTAACTCATTTAGGTACAAAATATCTTTTACAAAGGGGGTTCTCCTCGAGTTCTTCCCTCCAAACTACCTACTTTCATTAATTACATTGAACGGATCTTCAATGGCTGTCTAGTTTGAATCAGATCTAGATCTCAGCCTGCTGTCAACCATTTAAGGTGACACTATCTACAACCTGCGTAAAATCACGGCTTGGCTCTACCAACCTTACAATCATTTAATTCATTTAATTTCAATTTGAAGTTTGAAATCGAGAGGTTTGGTGCCTCTCTTCTCCATTGAATGTGTGCTCTGATGTGCTGGCTAGCTGGCACTTTGCTGGGTTGGAGCGATGCTCCTATGTCGATTATTCACCCTCACAATTGGCACACTCTCCCCAAGTTGCACAAGTAATTACAAATTTTATTTTAATTAAAAGTCAATTTCCCCCACATTTCCCAATGTGTTCCTAAAATCGTTCTTAGTTGTCTCTTTATTCCCCAAATTCTCAATTAATGAGTGTCTCCTAACTAGATCTTAGTTAGAGTTTGATTATGAGTCCTCTTCTAGTTAGACTAGTGTTAGGTTGACTCATGATTATTTTCCAAGTATTCTCCTATTCTCTCCTATTATTATTTCTTCTAATTTAGGAATACAAAATATTAATTTCATGCACACATGTGCAAACTTATCACATCTTTAGATTTTCTCACTAATTTAATTCTTAAATTGATTTAACTCATTTATTTTAATTTAACTAATAAATTTAGTTTAATATCCTAACTAAAACTTCAAATTAGGTTTTAACTTTTATTAGGATTCAATTTATATATTAAATCATTAATTAATTAATTTAAATCGAACAACGTCAATTTAATTCACTATTTTCTAGGCCACCTAGATTCATTGACTCAATTTTTTAAATTATGGGATGTGCCCTTCAAGACACACCTCCGTGCTCCAAGGGTTCGACTCACCTTTGAATGGTTTTGGTAGTTTGTCCAACCCTTGGTATCAACACTCCACTTGGGAAACCTTGTGAGAGACTAAAGGATTCTAAGGAATAAGGACTCTGCCTTATTGCATTCCCCTTAGAAATATTCATGAGCTACTGTCTCAATCCACCCTCACAACATCGTGGACCTCTCGATCTAGGTAATCGTTAACCTACAATTCGAGCCATGACGACAGTGCTAGTAGGATGTGCCAGGGACGTTGCCACACCTCTCCCTAAATATATGGTTTTTGTGCATGGCCCCTTTACTCGTTATGTGATTCAGATTAACAAGCAACATCACCCTGCATTCATTGAAAAAATAGTGTCAGTGATCCATATACATAATCATACTAAATCAATCATATGACACATATGTGTAAAGTGAAATACTAAAACAAAACAAAATACACTCCTTGACTCAATCCAGATTCCAAGTAGGTCCATTGATTCCCTTAGCATCCATAATTCATCACATGTTTTGGACACTAAGGTAAACTCATCAATAACATTTGTCAATACATATATATCAATTAACAATAAATCAAAACACATCAACCTCACTATGTAAAATCCATAATTGAAACAAGATCACCATGCACTATAAATGGATCACTTGGACACCACTGTCCTCAACGAATAATTCGATAGCATGTGCTCAGTAGAGAGGGATGTTACACACACCCCGTCTTGTTTTAAAATTCATCCCGAAGTTGTACAGTGTATAAAATGCAATAATTAAAAGTATCTGACAAAGATTTATTTGTCTAATCTATCAAACAAGTAAGGAAATAATTGATGCATATCATATGCATCCTCCCATGTAGCCGAGTGTGGACTATAAGTTTCACACTGTATCTTGACGTGATCGACTATTTGACATCATAGATTTTGAATGCGATGGTCCATAATGTGGATTGGATCCACCATGAGAGCAGCCTCATCTGACACCTGCAAAGAAATGATGCCAATCACATGTGTAGGAACTATAATATAATGTCTCAAAATAGATACATGAAATACAACATACATTCGCCTTAAAGAATCAGGCAAGGCTAGTCGATACACCACGGGTCCCTTCCTTTCCACAAATTTGAAAGGTCCCACAAACCTAGGAGATATTTTAGCACCCTTCCCAAACTTGTTTGAACTCTTGTGTGGTTTTACCTGCAAGAAAAATTTGTCACCAACTTCATAACTACGGGCAACGCGATGCACATCAACAAAACGCTTTTGTTGATCTTGCGCTTCTTTAATCCTTTGTCTTATCGATTGCATTTTTTCTTCCATATCATGTATCACTTCTGGACCTACCAAGACCCTTTCCTCAATTCGATCCCAACTCAATGACATTCGACATGGTCGCTTGTAAAGAAACTTAAACGGTTCCATTTTGATGGTACTTTGATAGTTGTTTTTGTATGAAAAATCTACTAGTGGCAAGAAATCTTCCCAACATTTCTGTTGGTCCATTACATACATACGCAACATATCCTCCACAATTTTCTTTGTTATTTATGTTTTCCTGTCTGTCTTAGGGTGATACATTGTACTGAAATTCAGCCATATTCCCAAATCCTCTTGGAAACTAGTCCAAAATCATCCTATAAACAACAATCCTCGATCGGATATGATCCTTCTTGGTACACCATGTAATATCACAACCTCCTTGGAAAAAAACTCAGCTATGTCTGGCACCTGATACGTCATATGTACAGGGATAAAGTGTGCACTCTTCGTCAGAGTGTCAACTACCATGAAAATTGAGCCATGTTTCCTTACCGTCAGTGGAAATCCAACAATAAATTCCATTGAAATGACCTCCCATTTGAATTTTCTATAATCCTACTGGATGTCTATGTTCATATTTTACTTTTTGACACTCTAGACATCTCGCCACGTAAATGACTATGTCTACTTTCATCACCTTCCTGAATAATAAAGGATTAAGGTTTGCCATCATCTTCGTGACTCCCAGATGAGCCATGTATACTTCTCGATGCACTTCATTTAAGATCAAATTTCTCAATTCCTCGTTAGGCGGTACATAATGTGTTGTTATACCTCATCAATTGGTCATCATCGAATTTATAACCTTCGAACATTGGTACAATCATGGTATCTTGTCCAATATTTTCCTTAACCTCTTTATACCATTCATTGTCGATCTGTATAGTTAGACTCTTTTCTTGAAGATTTGTCTTAAGAGGTATTACCGAGAATATGCATGGCTTCCTACATAACACATTAGACACTTTTTTCTCTGTTCCTTTAATGTATTTAATCTCAAAATCATATTTGTTGAGTAACTCTGACCAATGCCTATGTCGTACGTTCAAGTCACTCTATGTAAATATATGTTGCAATCCATAATGATTTGTATTTAGTTCGAACTTCCATCCAATTATATAGTGTCTCCAAACTCTCAAGGCATATACAATTGTCAATAAATCCAAGTCATGCATTGCATAGTTCTCCTCATGCTTTCTCAATTTTCTTGAAATGTAAGTGATCACTTGACCGTCTTGCATCACAACTCTGCCTAAACCTTCCTTGGATGTGTCCATGCATACCAAGAATTCCTTTTCCATGTCAAGGACCTTCATTATTGGATATGTTGTCAACAAATATTTATGTTTTTGAAATTCTTTCGCACATTTCTCTGTCCAAACAAACTTCTTGTTTTTATTTTGTAATTTCATGTTCAAATTTGCTATCCTCGAAAAACCTTCGATGCATCATCGGTAATATCCTGCTAAACCCATAAAGTTGCATACTTATTGTTCATTAGTCAGTGTAGGCCATTCCATAATAGCCTCTACTTTCGATGGATCCACAATGATACCTTTGCCAGATATGATATGTCCCAAGTAATGAATCTTCGATTGGTAAAAATAACATTTTGACAGTTTCCCATATAATTTGTTTTCTAGTAGACACTGTATTACAAATATTAAATGTTTGTCATGTTCTTCTTTCATCCAAGAATAAATTAGTATGTCATCAATAAATACTTGAACAAACTTGTCCAAGTATTTGCGCAACAAACTGTAAACTCATAGTGTCTGAACCTCATCTTAAATGTTTTTTTTAGGGATATCTTCCTATTTAATCCGTAACTGGTGATATCTTGATCTCAAGTCAATATTCAAAAACACCATCGCTCCTTTCATCTAATCAAATAAATATTCTATTGTTGGTAACATATACTGGTTCTTGATCGTCGATTTTCTCAATTGAAGGTAGACTTCAATACAAAGCCTCCATGATCCATCCTTATTTCTTACGAAAATAACTGGTGCACCTCAAGGTGACATATGTGGATGTATAAGTCCCAACTCTAACAACTCCTTTAACTTCATTTTCAACTTTTGTAACTCAGGCGTTGACATCCGATATGGGATTCTTGATATTGGTTTAGTTCCAGGTTTCAAGCCGATTGTAAACTCAAACTCTCTCTCGGGTGGTAAACCTGGTAACTCTTCTGGAAACATGTATGCGAACTCTTATACTACAGGAATATTTTCTAATCCTTATACCTCACCCTTCTCATTTAGCGCTAAGATTGAATATATCTTACAACTCTTGTGCATACTCTTCTGTAGCTCTAGAGAAGAAATAAATATCAAGGACACCCCTTGGTTCCTTCCTATAATTACTCTACTATGTCCCACATCATCTGTCAAAGTTAACCGTTTCATCTTATAGTTGAGTATCGCATCATGCGATTCCAACCAGTCCATACAGATCACTATGTCATAAGATCCAAATATCGTGACATATAGGTCAACCTTCGTTACAAAATCTCCCAATTGAATGCTACAATCTGTAACCTTTCCTCCAACCTTCTGTTTGGCACCCGATGCCATTTCTATGTATTTGAACTCATCCTGCTCGACTACATTTACCTTAATTCTCTTTAGCAATGCACTAGAGATAAAGCTCTCTGTAGCACTTGAATTTATGAAAATACTAAAATTTGTGTCGGCTATTGTAACTGATGTCTCGAGCACAGTTGAGTAGCACTCGAACTCATGGTTATTCACCATTGCATGTCTCCTATGAGCCTTTCCAAAGTCTCCCAATGTAGTGGTTCATTTCTATTCAGATACTCTAGCCTTCTCAATCAGACAATATTGTTGTGCATCTTTCATCACCTTAGTGAGAAAAACAGAGGTGATTGCAAGCTTAGTTGGGTTTGCTAAGCAGGATAGCTATAAGGAAAACGGTTAGAGAAAGAAATATAAAAGAACAACTAAGAATTAAACTAAGAAATAAAACAACAACTAAACTAATGAGCATAGGGACATAAGGACAACAAAAACAATAAGACCCATGTCACCAATGGTAAGGTTGATATTTCTTCCTCCAATGGAAGGCTCTTGGACCCCCACAAATAAGCTCTTCTTACAACTTTGAAATAAAAATGGTGAAATAATTCTTTGCTAATCCACTCAAGGGGTGATATGGATTTCCCAATGCAATGATGCTAGTATACTCTTGATGAGAATAGAGGATTCCTCAAGAGAATAGTGGCAACCTAAATTTGCTATTGAATTCCTTGAAAAATGAAGTGCACCCATGGCCTTTTTATAACACCTCTTTGAGGTATTGTGCAACCAGCTTGTAGTGTGTAAAGAGGTTAATTAGGGCATTTCTAGGTCTTTGACCAGCCACCCAATTGAATCCAGTTCATATTTGAGTGTCAAATCAACTTGGAAGCTGAACCAGAAGTGGGTGGGAGGCCAACCACTCTCATAAATGCATCGTTCTCAGATGTGCATGGCTTTTTTCGACCATAGTCACGCATTGGCTGCATGTGCACGTTTCCTACATTTTTGTTTTATGCATGTGCATGCGCGCCCTGTGTAGCCATAATGCACTTTAATTTTGTCACTAGTTGTATAGTTTTTGACCCTTTGGAAATGATTTTGTGGTAATTTTTGGTCCATGGGTGATCTCATAACTGTTTGATGATGTTGAATTCTTGTAACCATTTGCGAATGAAATTTCAGTGATAACAGATGCCCCCTGATGGATGAGGTTAGGAGCATACATATAGCTAAAATCCATCAATGTTTCTTCTACTAAGAGTGTTGTTGTAAGAGAGAGAGATAGTGGGATTGTCAAGAGTTACCCATTGGAGGGAGAAGGGAACCTATAGAACCCAACCTTCCATAAGATGTGTAAAAATAAATTGTGTACAAATGAGGTGGGCATGCCCCATGCTCATGTCATGTAATGCAAAAAGGAATTATGTGTTGATGTAGACAACTGCAGCGCCCTCGGGGGAGGTCGTGATAAAGGAAGAAGACAATTCTGTGGAGTAACATACTCTGAATAGTAGGTAGTGACATCTGTAAGAAATATCATGGATTCTGTAGGCATTGATAGCCCAACCAAGTTCAGAGGTCTTCGACATATATAAGAAGTAACTACAATATTCACAAAGTAAAACCCACCGTAACATGAGAAAGTGCTGAAGTCAAATGTTACGGGGGTCAACGACATCAGGGAACAATTCTAGTTTTCCCTGTGCCATCTGAGACCTCTCATTGGAAAGGTAATGAGAGTCAAGATACTGTCACCCTTCTGGAAACTGTGTTGATGTCAACAAAAAGGGGGACTCGAATCCGAGAAGCAAAGGGCTTCGTGAAATCTACTAGGTGAGGTTAGGAACGAGATAAGGTACATGGATGAAGTCAATATGTAGGAAGACTCAGGACTGCCCTTGGTTGGGGGTATATTTGAGGTATAAGTGGCCGCAACCGTTCAATGAGGTCAAGTGTCATGGGGACAACAAGACAGGGGATAAGTTGTGCTAGAGGCTAGACAAAGTGAACAAACTTAGAGGGCAGAGGTAAGTGGCATGTGGGATACTCATAGTATATGGTCATTGTCAACAGGGGTAGATGATAAGGAGTTCCCTAACCAAGGGTGACATGGGTTGCGTTTTCCAAAAAGGGAAGAAGGTCGCCAAACATGACGACAAAAAAGGTAATGTAAATGTTGGAAACAAAGACTTTTTACAATGTACCAAATAAATAAATAATAATTTGGGATGAGTGTACAAATACAGAAACAGGTGCCCCAATGTAATATGGTTGGCCCGGGGAGGGCGCAATGTGCTTGGAGAACTGGTGGAGGGTGTGGGCCCCATGGGTGGGTTTCTGTATGAGGTAGGTGAAATGAAGGGAAATTTGCAGAGGGGCAAATTGACTGTGGATGAAATGGGGAGTTCATGATACTGTAGAGGTGCAGTCAAAATAGAACCTTGAAGAGATAATCTGGGAGTCTAGTGGGAAAGCTAGCAAAAATGAGGAGAAGGAGTATGTGGTTGATTTGCGACATGATGTAAGACTGAAAGAAACATCAATTTCATCAATGTCAACTAAAAGAAACATCAATAATATAAGATAAACCATATCTCATAAGATAACATAAGGAAGGTACCACATAAATTAAATGTGTCACAACATAACTTAACAAGCACTAAATCAATCTCATCATAATCAACTGAAAGAAACATCACTATTATTCAACAACATATCACATGAAGATAACATAAGGAAACTATCCTCCCAACCTATCCTGAAAGGTTAGGACCTCCAAGACACATAGTAAACACTCAAGTCCAGGATTCATCCGATTGATTTTGACCATTTAATGTCTCAGGACTGGCGATTGTTATGAGGAACAAGGAAGTATCTAAATCCCATTAATCCAATCATACATTGTAGTTCAAGACTAGAATTATCAACATATGTAATCATCAATTCCTCATAGTGAAAAATATTAATCTACTCTACTTAATCAATCTTTCAAGCAATGCTTAAGTGTAAATTCGAATAAGAGAATAATACATAAATATTAATAATAACCACATTATCATAAGTACAATCTTAGTAGCAGACAAAGATCTAATCCTAATCACCAATTAGTAACTTGTCAAATCAAGTTCATCCAAGGTCAAGCATCATTCATCGAGTGCTACAAGCTACTATAACAAAGTAAAATCTCCATTTAGCTCAACTATGTATCTCTATATTATGAAATCTCTAATTATAATTATATAAGGATTCCAATGCTAAACTACATATCCATTTATAAGGAACCATAAGAAGTCTAAAATCTTCTTAGCACTACAAATTTCAAATCTACTTTACATTACCTATCCGTATATAATACTAAATAAATTTAATCATAATAAGTAAATATAGAAGTTAAGTTGCCCTACGTATCCATTTAAAAGAAATGAAGAAACGCCCTAGTCTTTTTAACAATATATAAAGAGCTCAATACTAATTTACAATCCATTAAAGAATTAAGAAAACCAAATTCTAATTAAACCATAATTAAAGAACTGAAATTCTAACTTATAAATCTGTTTAAGAAGTTAGGAAGACCCAATCTTAAGTAACAATAAATATATAATATTTAGATGCCAAATCACATCTCCAAAGTAAAGAATTAAAGGAAGATCAATAATTAATCCATGTGAAATTATTAAGGTAGACATATAATTCTTGTTTACAAAGATCAAGTTTAATGATGGAAGGTTCTTTATCTGGTGCGCAGAACAATCTGAAACTGGTTATGGTCCTTGAAACAAAACATCGCATGATCCAACACTTAATTCGACACCAATTTTTGATAATTCGAAATTAACTCAACATGCAACGAAAATATTCCTTGATTGAAAAGATTTAAGGATGGACAGTAAATTCATACAGAGTTATCATAGGTAAGTCTATTATTGGCTATAGCACCACATTTATTTACGAATTAAAATATTAACAAAATGGTAAAAATCATACTACAAAAATACAAGAGGCAGCGATCAAATTCAAACACAAGAACTTATGATTCAAATAAGCAACGAATTCAATTTTATAATGACTTGGATTTCCAAACGATTTTGGTAGCAGTTCAATACTAACAACCACATGAGCTTAATTTATTTACAATATTGCACAAGTAATTACAATATTTGTGCCTCCCCAAGTTGCACAAGTAATTACAATATTTGTTTTAATTAAAAGTCAGTTTCCCTTACATTACCCAAATTTGTTCCTAAAATCACTCTTAGTTTTCTCTTTATTCCCCAGATTCTCAATTTATGACTGTCTCCTAACTAGATGATGTAGCCCCCATCCCCTCCTAGGGGTTGCATGACCTATCGGTCTTGTATCTTCAAATATCTAAACTGAATCAGCTCTCTGGGTCTCCAATAGACCCTGAAACAAATGATACGTAGGTCCCTTTTATGGTACCTTCATGTCCAACTTACCTGCAACCCTACTCTCTAATGCTTCTAGAAACATCAATGTATGAGTGCTAGCTTTCATGCTAGACTCTTCTTCGATGTTACCATGAGTTGTGACCATGGACCAAATCCCTTCGCGATTTCGCGCTTTGGAGTTTTTGCGAACAACTTACTCCCTTTTTCCCAATCTCCGAATTGACGAATTCAACTGGGACCAGACCTACAGCCCACAACCCTCCGATAGCCAATGACTATGATTTATTCTAGTGTTTGGCATTCAGAAGTTTTTGAATGCTTCAATGTCTCTCCTTCCCAAAGTATATTCTACGCGATGTTATGGATCAATCATTGTGCATCCTCTTCCAAGGGACAGTTATGATGGGGTTCGACACTCGGGACTTCAGACCTTAGGAATTCACCTCTTGGTTTCCCCTCAAGTGCTCTATCTATGAAGTGACAGGGATGACACCATGTGTCCATGCAATCGACAGTCAAGGTTTTATCTTCTTACTTCTTGTTGGATGCACACTTGTATACCCTATGATTTGACCACACACGTCCTCCTCAGATCGACGACTACTGTAGGCTTCACTACTTCGCGCCTTAGGCGTTTTATCTTTTCCTCACCTGCTTTTCTCCGAAATGATTTTCTCCTAAACTCCACGGATATCTGTCATGTGTTCTCCTAGATCCAATGGTCCATATCCCCTTCTCTCTTCGTGACTTGGTGAAAAGTTGAATTTTTCTCCATGAAAAACTCCTGGAACTCTACCTTCTGAATTCTCCAATATGCTTCCACGTGTCCCCTTGCAACCAACAACTAGGATCACTTCTCAACTTCGATGATCCTGCTTCTCAATACTTCAAAACCCTTTGAACCACGAAGTGTCAAAATGCTTCATGGCTAACTTTCATGTAGCTTCTACTATATCTAATAGTCTAGAATGATTCCGCTCCCTCCTGGATAGATCTTGCACATTAATTTGTTAAATATTAAAAGACTCCAGTCTATTGAAGACTTCTCGCCCACTACCTCTTCTGATCTTATTCCTCTTTGAAACTCAAAACTTCTCAGAACTACTTTTTGACACTTAGTCAAAACTTAACTTCTATGCACACCTTGCAACAAGTCTTCTCTTCAACTCAACTTATTTGTGAGCAACTTTGGATGCCTTGCAATAGTTCGTTACTCAACTCGATTTCTCCTCATGAACAAAATAACTTAAGTTTTTATCCACCTACGCACACCTTGCGAGGTCTTATGCACTTCTTCTCAAACAAATCTTATAGCTACTCCTCCAGAGCTTTTGAGTCAAAAGAATCTTTCAACGAACTCCTTGTGGAAAGCATGCACTCCTTGCAAATACAATTTTCAAGTTATCTCTTCTGAGATTCTGAGTCAAAACAAACTCTGTCAATGCACTCTTTGTGGAAAATATGCACTCCTTGCATAAGATCGTGAAGAGAAACAATTGAAAATGATCTAAACTCTCACAAATTCATACATTCAACAATGTAAATGCATTCATAAACACAAGAATGAGTAAATAACAGAGAATTGAACTTAAACATAAAGCCTACCATTCATTCATTCAGATAAACACAACAATAGAAAAAACAAACATTTGGAACAATGCTTCTTTATTATATTCATTCAACTGAAAATATACATGTGTTCATACACTCTGATAAGATTCAACAAATTCTACAACACATACAACTACATTAATAACTTCAGCAACCTCTTCTAGGCAACAATACAAAGCTTTATTCAAGAGAGGTTCTTCGATGTTTTCCCTCCAAGTATTCTAGAGCTATCATATCAAATTAAAATCTTTTAGCTACTAATTCTTTATTACAATAAATATTTGAGACAGACAAATAAGAGTGAAAGCTCCAGATATGTACTACAATCTACAGAATTAAAGTAAAATACATTCCCCATCGATCTCATGCGATGTTTCAACTCCAAAAATTTAAGTTGTTCTTTAATTACAATTATTTCAAAAGATTTACATGTTGTTCCACTTTAAAATTCAAAATTCACTTCAAAATGTGCGTTAGGGTGTTGAGATGTCCTCCATGTGCACTTTGATAATGATGCTCTTGCATCATACTCATCTGGACAAAAATTCATGGACTCCTTCCATGAGATCCTACACTGACCTTCCATGCTTTTGAATATATTCTTTATTTACCCAAATGGCATCTTCTATAGGGTGTCCTTTCCACTTCACCAAATACTCAAATTATGTTTTTCTCCCGGTCTTCTTACCAATCCTCTGATCTATGATATTTTCCATATACGGATTTTCTACTACATGCATCTTCTTTTTCCACTTAATATCTTTCTGATATTCTGATCCTCTAGTGTCATATTCCCTATAAGGATATAGGTCTAAAATGTTGAATATGGGTGATATACCTACATCCTCTGGCAGCTCTGTCTCATAATCATTTTCATCAAATTTCCTTAGGATCTTGCATGGTCCTATCTTCTTCAGCTTTAGTTTATTATATGTTCCCCTTGGGAACCTTTCCTTCCTAAGATGTACTAGGATTTTATCTCCTACTTCAAATTGAAGTTTTCTCCTATGTTGATCAACTCTATGTTTATACTCTCTGCTACTTTTCTACAGCTACCCTCTGATCTGATTATGAAGCTTCTGCATTTCTACAGTGAAGTCTTCTTCTCCAGTGCTTATGACTTCTCCAACGCTTATGAATTCATTCTTCTCTAGATCTCTCAACTTTGATACTCCCCTTGGATTCATTCCATACACTATATGGAACATAATCTATCTTGTACCTCTTTTTACTAATTCATTATATGCAAACTATGTTTGTTCTTTATTTTGATCCCATTGGCTATGATGTTTAGTGACCAAACTTCTCAAAAAATCTCCTAAACTTTGATTTACGACCTAAGTCTATCAATCGGTTTGAGGATGATATGTTGAACTAAAGACAATTTTGTTCCCATCTTCTTCCACAATGTTCTCTAGAAATGACCAACAAATTTGGTATCTTTGTCTAAGACAATACACTTGGGAAACTCATGAAGTCTCACAACTCCCTTGAAAAACAAATTTTCAATGTGGATTACATCATTAGTATTATAGCATGGGATAAAATGTGACATATTTGAAAATCTATCAACCACCACAAATATGGAATCACTTCCTCTTTGTGTCCTTGGCCTCTCTGGAATAGGAAATGCTTGATATAGTCTGATATTTTGTCTCTTCCCTTTTGCATACTAGAAAATATTACATCTGTTCACAAACCTATTTAATTCTACCCTCATACCTGGTGAATAGTATGAATTGTTCAACTATGCAAATGTGTTTTCATGGCCAAAATCTCCAGCTAGACCTCCACTATGCTTTTCCTTCAGCAGATTCTCTCTCATTGAGCACTTTGGTATGCACACTTGGAAACCTTTGAACAATAATCCATCTTGAATCATATAATTTTTCCACTAGCTTATGTCTCTGAGCAAAGGGTTCGCACATGCTTCATATTCCTCTTTAAAATCTGAATCATCACAATACATCTCCTTAAGGTGTTCAAACCTTAAGGTTTTAACTTGAAATTCCTACATAATCAAACATCTCATGCTCGATGTATCAACAACTTTGTTATCATTTCCAAAGATATGTTTAATGAAAAAAGTGAATTTTTCCATAAACTCTATCCACTTAGCATGTCTATGATTCAACGTCTCTTGTTTAGTTATGAATTGTAACGATTGATTATCACTATACAAAACAAACTCTTTTGGAATAAGGTAGTGCTCCATTTCTTAAAGGCTTTAATTATTGCATAAAACTCTTTATCATATGTGGAGTACTTTCTCTTAGTGTCATTTAACTTCTCACTGAAATATGCAACATGCCTATTATCTTGTCTCAAGATTGCTCCAATTGCAACTCCACTCGCATCGCATCTTACTTGAAATGTCTTCCTGAAATCTGGCAAGACCAGAATCAATTGTTCTGTTATCTTCTCCTTCAATGTATTGAAGATTTTCTCATCTTCCTCTGTCCACTTGAAATACTTGTTTCTTTTCTTCACCATATTCATCATCAGTTTACAAATTCCACTTAAATTTCTAATGAACTTCGATAGAAACTTGTTAATCCATGGAAGCTTCTCACCTCAAATATGCTTCTTAGAAACGACCATTCTTTGATTTCTTTCACCTTCTCTGGATCCATATTCAACTCAATTTAAGAGATTAAAAAACCCAAGAAAATGAGTTATGTCTTCATAAAAGAAGATTTCTTTCAATTTATCAACAACTTCTCCCATTGCAAAATCCTCATCACTAATGTTAGATGTCTCAAATGCTCTTCTTTAGTTTTACTAAAGACTAGTATATCATCCATATATACGATCAAAAAATTACCAATGAAGTATTTCAATACCTCATTCATCAGTCTCATAAAAGTACTTGGCACATTTGTTAAGCCAAATGGCATAACAAGCCATTCATACAACCCCTCATTTTTCTTGAAGGTTGTTTTCCATTCATCACCTTCTCTCATCCTTATCTGGTGATATCCAGTTTTCATATCTATTTTTGAAAAATAGTTTGCTCCACTCTAACAATCCAACAAGTCATCCATCCCCGTTAAAGGAAATATGCACCTGATGGTGATCTTGTTTATGGATCTTGAGTCTGTACACATTCTCCATCTTCCATCCTTCTTCGGACTCAACACAGTTGGTACTACGCATGGACTCAAGCTTTCTCTGATCAAAACCTTGTCTAATAAATCCTAGATTTTCTTCTTTATATCCTCATTCTCTTGAGGTGTCAATATATACACTGCTTTATTCAAAATACTCACTCCCGGTATTAAATCAATGTGATGGTTGATACTCCTGATAAGTGGAAATGATCTTGGAAATGCATCAACGACTATGTTAACAAAATTATCTAAAAACTCCTGAACTTCCTCAAGTATATCATCCATAGAAGTAATTATAAGGACGACTCTAGGTTTTCTTACCACAACAAACTATATATCATGTTCCTTCTTAACTTCACTCAAGAGTTCCTTCCCACTGATGAGAAGTATACTTGTGTTGTCTTCTTCCTTCACTTTATTCTCCTCTATTGGCAGTAACATGTGTTCCCTGCCATTTTTATCCAAAGTATAAGTATTATTTATCCCATCATGAATGACATTCATGTCATACTTCCATGGTCTCCCCAACAAAACATGACATACATCCATGGGAATTGCATCACACAAAATCTCATCTCTATATCTGCCTATCTTAAATTCAACTAGACAATGTTTATTTATCATTACCCGGTGTCCTTTTTGCAACCATGAGACTCTATATGGACTCGAATGTGTATTTGTATCTAGCTCCAGTTTCTCCACCATCTTTGTGGATACTAAGTTGTCAGTTCTTCCACTATCAATGATCACCTTGCATACTCTATCTTTAGTCTTGCAAGTAATTATGAACAAATTGTTCCTCTGCATTGGTTTTTTGACCTATGGCTCTAGATTTAAGATAACCTTCTTCATCATCAATTATTTCCCATCTTCTTCACCTTCTGCTTCAACATTTTTCTTCTGCGCTTCCGAAATGTGAGCTTCACCTCCTCCTTCTCTCTTTCTCTAGGGCCATTCCCAAGACATGTGTCTTATATTTCCACAAGAATAACACATTACCTCTCATCCTCTACCTCTTCCTCTTCCTCGAGGAAAATAATTTCTTCCACCACTCTGTCTTCCTCGGGAACTTCCTCCTCTTTCTGAGTGACTATGTGCTTTTTTAGCCTCATCCTTCGATTTTTGTTCCTTGTCATGGGTAGTTCGTTTACCTTTGTTTAGGCTTCTACCTCGGGCTCACTGACTTTGCTTTCTGGAAAAATTCTCCTTTACCTTCATTTCCATATGATAAGAATCCTCCATTGTCCTTACTTTCATCATGCTGATTTCATCCTGGATGTCATATCTCGAGACATTGATATACCTGGAAACTTTTTAATCATGTTTTTCTCTCTGTCCAGCCCTAATGCTCATCCTATAAAAATCCTATGTGTATTATTTCACTGTCATTCCTTTCTTTCTGAGGTTCTGGAACCTCCTGAATAGATTTATCTTATAATCCTTGGGTATGAATTTATCTTTCAACTTGGCTACCATTCTATCCCAATTTTTGATCTTTTGTTTTCCCTTGCTCCTTCTGTCATCCTACAGTTCATCCCACCACAACGTTGCATGTCCTTTCAATTTGGTGACATTATGTTTCACCTTCTTCTCCTCATTGACATCTTCATAGTCAAAGTACTTTTCCATGGACCTTATCCAATTGAGTAACTCTTCAACGTCTAAGTTTCCTCCATACATCAGGATGTATATCTTTTCCCTAGCTCCCATTTTCACAACAACTTTCAACAAGCATTATTTCGAAGCATCCTTTGATACAACTTCTTCAATTTCCCTCTCTTCACTCTCTGCATCAATGAAATGTCCAAAATGAGGTTTCCCCCTTTGTGTTTTCTCCATAGCATCCAATATTGCTCGAATTTCTCTCATTTCCCTTTCTACAACTTAATTTTCTACAAGCTCTACACATCTTCTAGGAGGAATTGTGTTGAACTTTTCTTCACACATAGATCACAATTAGCATGCTCTAATACCACTTGATGTAGCCCCCCTCCCCTCCCAGGGGTTGCGTGACTTCCTAGTCTTGGATCTTCAAATATCTAAGCCAAATCGTCTCTTTGGGCCTCCAATAGACCCTGAAACAAATGATGCACAGGTCCCTTTGATGTTACCTGCAGGTCCAACTTACCTGCAACACTTCTCTCTGGTGCCTCTGGAAACACCAATATATGAGTGCTATATTTCATGCTAGACTCTTCTTCGGTGCGACCACGAGTTGTGATTGCGGGCTAGCTCCCTTTGCGACTTCACGCTTCAGAGATTTTGCGAACAAATTACTCCCTATTTCCCAATCTCCAAATCGATGAATTCAATCGGGACGAGATCTACGGTCCAAGACCCTTCAACAACCAATGGCTATGATTTACTCTAGATTTTGGCATTTAGAATTTTTGGAATTATTCAACATCTCTCCTTCCTGAAGTATAATCTACGTGATGCTCTATATCGAACACCATGCGTCCTCTTCCAACGAGCGGTTCCAATGGGCTTCGACACTCGGGACTTCAGACCTTAGGACTTCACCTCTCGATTTCCCCCGAATTTCTCTATCTCTGAAGTGATGGGGATGACCCCACGTGTCCACGTAATCGACAGTCAAGTTTTTAGCTTCTTACCTCTTATTGGATGCACACTTTTGGACCCCACGATTTGAAGACACGCATCCTCCTTAGATCGATGACTATTGAAGGATTCGTTATTTCGTTCCTCAGACATTTTATCTTTTTCTCACCTTCTTTCCTCTGAGGTTCTTTTCTCCTAAACTCCACGAATCTTTTCCACATGTTCTCCTTGATCCAACGGTCCATATCCCCTTCCCTCTTCATGTCTTCGTGAAAAATTGACTTTTTCTTTGTGCAAAAATTCTGGAACTCTACCTTCTGAATTCTCCAATCTACTGCCATGTGTCCCCTGGCATCCAATGGCTAGGATCACTTCACAACTTCACGACTTTGGCAATCCCTCTTCTCAATAATTCAAAACACTCTGAACCACGAAGTGACAAAGTGATTCATGGCTAACTTTCATGCAACCTCTCCCATATATAACGTTCTGGAATGATCTTTCTCCCTCCTAGACAGATCTCTCATGTTAACTTCTGAAATCTTAAAAGAATCCATTCTATTTAAGACTTTTTTTCCCGCTATATCTTATGATCTTGTTCCTCTTTGAAACTCAAAACTTCTCAGAACACCTTTTTGACACTTAGTCAAAATTTGACTTCTGTGCACACCTTGCAACAAGTCTTCTCTTCAACTCAACTTCTTTGTGAGAAACTATGAATGCGTTGCAACAATTCGTTACTCAACCCGATTTATCCTACTGAAAAAAAAGAACTTAAGTATGTTTCCTCCTGCTCACACCTTGCGAGGTCTTCTACACTTCTTCTAAAAAAAATATTAAAGATACTCCTCTTGAGCTTCTAAGTCAAAATACTTTGTCAACGCACTCCTTGTGGACACCATGCACTCCATGCATAATCTCGTGAAGACAAACAATTGATACTTATATAAACTCTCACAAATTCATAAATTCAACCATGTAAATGCATTCATAAACATAATAATGAGTAAATAACATAGAATTGCACTAAAACAAAAATCATACCATTCATTCATTCATATAGACACAGCAATAGCAACACCAGACATTTGGAACAATGCTTCTCTGTTATATTCATTCAACTAAAACTATACATGTGTTCATACAATTTGATATGCTTCAACAACTTCTACAACACATACAAGTACAACAACTACATTAATAACTTCAGCAACCTCTTTTGGGAAACAATAAAAATATTTATACAAGAGGGGCTCTTCGATATTTTCCCTCCAACTATTCTAGATCTATCCTATCAAATTAAAATTAAAATATTTCAACTACTAAGGCTTTATTATAATAAATTTGTGAGACAGACAGATAAGAATGAAATCTCCAAATTTGTACTGCAATCTACAACATTAAAGGACAATACATTCCCCATCGATCTCATGCGATGGTTCAGCTCCAAACATTTAAAATTTTCTTTAATTACAATCCTTTCAAAAGATTTACATGATAAGCCACTTTAAAATTCAAAATTCACTTCAAAATGTGCGCTATGGTGTTGATCTGTCCTCCATGTGCTCTTTGATGAAGATGTTCCTGCATCACTAGATCTTAGTTAGAGTTCGATTAAGAGTCTTCTTCTAGTTAGAATAGTGGTAGGCTGACTCATGCTTCTATTCTCTCATATTATTATTTCTTCTAATTTAAAAATACAAAATATTAATTTCATGCACACATGTGCAAACTTATCACATCTTTAGATTTTCTCACTATTTTAATTCTTAAATTGATTTACCTCATTTCTTTTAATTTAATTAATAAATTTATTTTAGTCTCCTAACTAAAACTTCGACTTAGGTTTTGATTTTTATTGGTATTCAGTTTATAGATTCACTCCTTAATTAATTATTTTAAATTCGACAAAGCCAATTTAATTCACTATTTTCTAGGCCACCTAGATTCATTGACTCAAGTTTTTAAATTATGTGACGTGCTCTTCAAGAGATACCTCTTTACTCCAAGGGTGCCACTCACCTTTGAATGGTTTTGGTAGTTTGTCCAACCCTTTGAGTCAACACTCCACTCGGGTAACCTTGTGAGAGACTAAGGGATTCTAAGGAATAAGGACTCCACCTTATTGCATGCCCCTTAGAAATGTTCATGAGGGATTGTCTCAGTCCACCCTCATGATATCGTGGACCTCTCGATATAGGTAATCTTTAACCTCAAATTCGATCCACGATGATATTTCTAGTAGGCTATGAAAGGGATGTTCACACACCTCTCCCTCAGTATATGGTTTTTGTGCATGGCCCCTTTACTCGTTATGTGAGTCATATTAGCAATCATCATTGGCCTACATCCATTGAAAAAACACTGTAACTGATCCATATACATAATCATAATAAATCAATCATATGACACATATGTGTAATGTGAAATACTATAAAAAAGCACAGTCCACTCCCTCACTAAATATGGAGTCCAAGGAAGTCCATTGATTCCCTCAACATCCATAATTCTTCATGTGTTCTGTATACTTGGATAAAATCATCAATAGAATCGATCAATACATATATATGAAATAACAATAAATCACAACACATCAACACATCAAAATCCATAATCGAAACAAGATCACCATGCACTATAACTAGATAACTTGTAAGCAAGTGTCCTCAAAGAATAAGTCGATAACATGTGATCAGTAGAGAGGGATGTTACATTCATTAGGAAGAGGTGGATTGGGGGTTATATCAATTGGATTCTTGACTTGGAAGTGTGTTGGTACCTCGTTGGGTGAGGAGCATATGTCTCTGTACTCTTCCATGATCTCGTCCACTTTCTTTTGTTGCAAAGAGAGGCTTTGTGTAGAGGTCACGGATGTGGCGATGACCTTCTTCTCACTATGAGAATGGATCACAAAGAATATGAAATTACCAATTTGTGAAATGGCCTTACTACATTGCTTAGCAGATATTAAAGAAACAATGGTATGCAGAGCTACCTCTGGTATCATGTACAATTGTCTACCCAAACTAATAATAACATTGTGGGGTCTAGACTCATACAAAACATGTCGCTTCCACAAATATAGATGGCATAAAAGAACATCACAAAATTCAAGGGGAGAAATATCACACAATACCTCATCTTTTAAGGGCTTAATTCCATAAGGTAGATGACACTGTTTCTTGACATGGAGATCTCTTCCTTGGTGAAGCCAATTGATGGTGTAGAGATGCAATTGCAGTGTCATCGAGAGGTCCAACCATTTGATGACCTCTACTGAGATTAGGTTCTTATGAATTCCACTATCAATAATGAAATGAAGTGGATCCCCCTTTACCCACATCTGTGAGTGAAAGAGGCATTCCCCTTCCTCTAGTTATTCTGGTTTGCTTGGCTAGAATTTGGTGGTAGAAACAGTGGCATTGGGTTCAACATAAAAAATATGCCTCCCACTTTTTGGATTTGATTCATAGTCAAAATATACCTCTCACTCAGAATATTTCATCTTGGCCACCAATGACTTCTTAGAGAGATATTCTTCGATGTTGTTCCAAGGGATTTTATGGTAGTCACACCATTTTCGCATGTCCTTCTTCGACTTCTCATTACCCTTCTTGGTTTACAACTTGGATTGGTTGTCCTCAGAGTGGCCATATTTTATTTGTCCCTTTTTTTTTGGGTTGGGGATGCCTTTTCAATGCTTTGGCTGTGAGGATTTTACAGATCCAAACTCTCTCCTCTTCTTCTTAAATTTATGCTCAATCTTGATAGCATATCTATAAGCCACACCTAATGATGCGATGTTCATAAATTCCATTTTTGTTTGAATGTATCTATGCATATAATCATTGTATTTGAGCACCATATTTCATTCATAGTATTTGATACCCAATTTGGTGTGTAGGGTATGTAACATATTGGTGAAATATAGTACTGTCTAGTCCCTGTCCTGACAAAATGTGGTCCATCTTGTGTACTGGTCCTCGTAGCTTAAATAGGGTATTACTATTCTTGAATGGAATACCGGAAGGAATCCCAAGTGGGGGAAACCACAAATATTTCAAATTCCTCTATGGTCCTTTTCTCAGAGTAAGTATCCCACCAATCCTTAACATGGGGGACGACCTTGAGGAGTGCAAAAGAAATCTTTTCCCTATCTAAAAAATTGTGGACCGATAAATACCCTTTGAGCAGATTCATCCATTTATATACAACATCCACATATATCAGTCCTTCATATAATGGAATATCAAAATTTACTTGTACCTTTAAGGGGTTTGTGTGGCCACTTTATGAAGATGTGTCTCCTCTGGGCAGTCGCTGAAGGATCTATGAAAATTTATTCATAATTTTGTTCCTTTCTCATGCAAGGGATTCCTCAAGCAAAAGTTTAAAAGGGTCTCTTGTTCCATCATATTTATTCTCATCCCCGTGAGTTTTTTTCGAGCTCAGGGCAACCGATATTGCAATGGATTAACTGGTTAAAGTCCCAACTTCTTGTACCCAGATCTTGTCGAGGACACGCACAAGAAAAAAAAATGAAGAGAAGACCACTCTGATACCACTCATATGGATTTATGAGAAGAACAAAATGAATAATAGATTGAGTACAATAACATAGAGATATAGAGAACAACAAAAAATATCCAGTGAACAATAAATTCTATTGAATAAAGAAAATAGGTTGAAGCTATAAAAATGTAGAACTGTAAACAACTTGCTCAAATGGTGGTAGCTATCTCTGAGAAGAGATTTGGTTTCTATGTGCATTCGTCTAAGAAGAATTATTACAATGAGGCTCTAGAGGCATTTTTAACATTATTCATGAATTCCAAAACCATATACATCCAAAAGCCTAATCCTAGGAGATGAAACACCAAAAGTTATGTGGGTCCCAATGGGTAAGTTGGTACCTCAACTTCAAGGGGTCATAACTTTGATAGCCTATTGGAAAGGTATTTTCTATAAATACACAATATTCCATCAAACTTAAAATTTGTCTATAGTTTGACTATGGCAATCCAAAAAAACATTGTTTAGGGCCCAAAATGGCCCTAGAAGTACAAAAATATGTACTGACATTAAAACTTCCAAAATAATCCATTTAGAATAGGTGGGTGCCACCAAGATCCACCTGGATGTTGTGTATGGATTTAGGACAACCCCGCAAGTGTAGAACCCACAATTAAAAAGAAATGTAATCATTATAGAGAAACATGTTGAACTAAAAACTATCAAGATGAGCAAGTTGGAATAGGTGGTTTCCCACCAATATCCACTTGGATTTGAAGAGGGACTACTACAAAATATCAGATCTCCATTATAGATGTATTATGTTTGAACATGTGAAGAAATCCTCAAAACAGCTTAGAGGATAGAAATGGATGATGAAGGACCAATTAATTCATCAAGTTCTAAAAAAGATTAAGATCACAAAGCTACAATAGAAAATTAAAAACATATCACTCACTTGCAACAAACTATGGTGTACCATTTTCTATATCGAAGGACATACTAAATACTACTAAAAATTTAGCAATGCCTTAGACCCAACAATCAGACAAATCCAGATTGAAACTTATTGTGATATATGAGAATCTTTGACCAATCATGCAACACGATATTATCTGCATAATATAATAAATTTACGTCCCAAGCGGTGTCATATATGTGAAGAAAACAATACTTCCACCCAAGAATGTCGGTTTAATGGTAAGAACATAACAAGTATACACTCATTATATCATACACATGTAGTTGACCAAAATGTCGACTAAGGGAATGACTATAGAGGTTGAGGTCAAGGTGGATACCAATGTTGAGGTAGAGGAGGACGAGGAAGCCTTGGAAGAAGACGTGGTTGAGGAAAATACTCTTCGTTAATTGCTTGAAAGAATACCACATCAATATAGACTACCTGATAAAATATAGAACCAATTTAAGTTTCTGTTATATTTACGAAGTGGTATATCACTCCCTAGAATATTGTCTGATTGTGATTGAAAAAGTCATGACCAAGAGAAATTTAAAGCTCTTAAATATAATGTTGAAACAAGATATTTTGAATTCAAAAACTCTCCATGTGGTCACAATATTGGGAGTGGGTAAATAAAATTACCCGAAGGCACAAAATCGACAAGGAAATAGAGTACCATATCTAAACCCAAAGAAGGAAGAGAGGATAATGCAAGATGAGTTGAATTTCATTAAAAATATTGACTAGGATAAATCAAATGAAGGACGATCAAGTATGTCAAACACTTCCATTGATAAATTTATACAACTATTAAAATAAAATAAGTTGGTAGGATGCCTTATCGACCTACTGAATATATTGAGAGAATATAAAGAAAATCAGAGACCAGGAAAAAGGTGTAAGGAAAATGTCTCAAGACAGAACCATGAGCGACTTTGACCCTCAAGTCAACCTAGAAGTCAATGGGAACATGATTAAACAAGTCATGGTAAATTTTTTATCACAAGTGAACGTACTTTCTAAAGAAATATGGATTCGACTCGGAAGACTCCTGCTACAAATGACATTGAACTACTCAAAAGTGTCATCACTTCTATAATGGGAATTTCAGTAGGAGTTAAATTTGGAGTTGTTGGCGTGGAATTGATCAGACCAGGGTCTTTCTCAGGTTACCAAAAAAAGGAACTGATTAGTCTAGAGTGTTGTAATTTTCATCTCCTCTCAAGATAAGAAGTCTCACCCAAAGCGCAACCAATATAGGAAGATAGGGAAGGGAAAAGAGAATACTTAGATGGGTTCTAGAATCTTCAAGATTCACCATGATCTTGTGCAAGATAGAATAACCATAGAACAGATCTGAACTTAACCATAACTGGAATTAACTACAATCAATATGCGATATAATTTGTAAACAAATAAACACATTGACCTCATCAACCATAAAGAAGTACTATAACGAGACAATTCATAAGAATACACACAAAATGACATAGTAATTTAAAAATTTAAGGTCCTTCCATATATATTATCAGAAGATATTCTTAGGTACAATCTCAGAGATACATATCAAGGCTCTATTACAAGATTCTGGCTCTAGACTCATGTCACAAATCTCTATCTAACCTTTTCCCCAAAACTATATACAAATTACAATCACAGAACCTTTAGTCTTTCCACACCTCTATACCATCTATGAAAAAACCCAAAAAACAAGCAACTACACCCAAACATACCCAACAATAACATCCAACCCTTTTAGTATATAGGTTGAGTGGGATATTTTAGCTTTAGACTCTACATGATTTCTTGTTGTTGTTATGTCGTAACGTATTTTCCTCATTGGTATTGCGTTGTCCCTTTTCACAACCATTTTTTGTTTCTTTGATTGATCCACTATCCAACTCCTTTGTAGCTTGTGCAACTTGTGTTTGACAAAAAAATGGGACTGTATTCCTCCTTGCACAACTTCAAACCAAAAATGAAGGGCCCAACAGGGTCTGACCACAATCCTTGACTTGCCCTCGAGTCACGTACTTGGCTCTTTCATAGATTCTATGAGTTCTTGATGCTTTCCTTTGTCCTTCTCCACTTTTCTTTCATCTTATGCTTGAGCTTTTCCCTCTTCTTCCTCTTCAAACGAAGGGCCCAAATGTGGGACCAACTCTAAGGCCAACTTATTGACTTCCTGGAAACCCCCAATTTTATCCTGCCATTTCTTAGCAAGGAGTCAGGCTTCAGCTACAAACTGCTGAGTCACATCTGTGATGCATCCTTTCAGCTTGGATGCGACCAAAGAGTTCCATTTAGTTTCGACTGTCACATATACCTGATGCATTTTCATGTACACTATCTGAAAAATAGGTCGAAATCTGTGAAACTCTTTCTTAGCTATTGATTGCACTTCAAACATAGTGTTCAACTCATTATCTACTTCCTGGATCTGATCGAATTTCTCCTGTTGCTCCAATGAGTCCATGGTGACCGCAACTTCTTCGTTGAGAAACTGGATTCTTGAGTGCACCTCCTCTAGAGTTTGGTTGTGCCTTGCAATAATTCCCATCCAGTCACTGACTTCATGAAATATCCTTGTGCATTTGGTTGTGTGATTGTGTAGTGCTTCTCAAGCATTGTTTCCTTCCAGCACTACTTTCTCCATCTGTTCCTGCAACTTCTGAGGTTGTTTTTTTTCTTCTTCCTGACTCTCCCACATATTTACTTCCATCTTATCTGCGCAAATGGCTAGTTGTGAACAAGATCCCTGGAGTATCTCGATCTGATGCTCAGGCTCTCCGGTGAAACTGGATTCTGATAGTTGTTGTGCTACCTTCCTAATTTCCAGCTAGGCTTCAACAAGCTTCTCCTAGAGTCTTTCCAATTTATGCTCTGCCTAAACCTTAGCATATTCCACCTATGTTCTTAATTCTTGAGAAAGGAGTGCTTCCTCCTTTGAAAACTCTACATTACTTTCGGACTGTTGGAGCCTCTACTCAAGTTGATCAGTTGAGGCTCTGATCATCATGACTAACTGCGTTGTTGGACACTATGCAAGGTTATCAGAAGAAGGGGTGGATTCCTTGGGTACTTGGACCTACAGTGGTAGTCCACTGGCCATTGAATACTATGAAGGTGTCTCCAACTTGTCTTCTCTTGTATATGGTCCTGGCATAAGCCTTAACCTCAACATCGATGGCAGGAACGTTAATACTTTTTTTCTGGCTAGGCAGAGCCGCAACAACTCTACACACCACTGTGGATTTTGGAGGTAGCTCCATTTATTCCTGCACTGATGTTGCACTTTGTCATGAGGCTATATCAGGTTCCTTTTTAACCTCTGGAACCTATGCTTCTTTATGGACCTCTGCTTCCAGGGTTACACTTTTTTCGATATCACCCTCAACCTTGGTCATTGAGGAAGTACGTTGAGGACTTAGGACTTGCGTCTTCAGTACAATTTGCATCTTCGTTGAAGATGGAGTGTCCTGTATTGGTATAAAGGGTGTGATCTATTAGCTCTAGAATTCAGGGTTTGGCCAAATGATTTCTAGCCTCTGTCCAGGTATCTCTAGGTTTGGACTAGTGATTTTTGGTCTCTGTCCGGGTATCTCTAGGAGATCTAGTTGCATGGGTTCTGGGTCGATGGTTTGGGACAGAATAATGGTTTCTTGAGGTGGTTATTGGGGTTGTTGTGGTGATGGAGATTGTCTAGTGATGAAGGTGGTGGATGGAGTGGTATCAGGCTCATGTTCGTCCTAGATATCTAATGTGTGTTGCTCGAGCCACTGAGCGAGTGTGAGAAATGGTTGATGAAATGGGTTGGGGGTTCAAAAACTTACTTGGGGAGATCCCCATCCTAGGTTTCTTAGCCATTGGGTCTCCGCTGAAGGCATTGATGATAATTTCATTGAAAACCTTACCTGTCAACATGGATTTCTCTTAAAGCTACGGGAACATAGGCAATGTTCTCTTCTTGCGCTCCAGTGGATGCATCTCTTCCTCGTCTAACTTTGTCTGTACTGGGGATTCTTTCTTTTGTACCTCTGGGCTCGAGCTTGGTACTACCCCTTCTTCATGACCCCTTTTCTTCAATAGTTTTGCAGGCAGAATGTAGTGCATCCCTGACTTGCATGGGTTGTGTTTTACTCTAGGCCATGAAATAACCTCCTTGTCGAAGGCTTCCTCATCTAAGTAAAATGACAACATGCATGAGTGGAAGTATTCTCGGTTAACGTGCCTTGGACATATGAATGTCTGGTGGCTATCATGCTGAATGTAACGTTCCATGTGTTTCGGTTGACCAATTCATGTGTAATGCACAACCTATGAGTTTCCTATAGAAAACTATTGTACTATTTGGAGAATGTCTTGTTGTTGAAGGTAGTATTCTCTAAGTCCAACCTTGAGTGTCAAGGCTCGAAAATATTTTCCAACCACCCCTTATATTCTGGCGACAATGGTCTTCCTCTGGGTGGCATCCACTTCAACATTGTGAACACAACCAACAAGTATCTATATGTGAAAGTGCCATCTTTCTCCTATGCTTCCTTGCAAGCCACCAAGAGTTCTTCCAATAAATAGTTACACCGGTTGAAGACAATGCCATTGGCGCAAAAATGTGTCGCTGATAGGGCATCTGATGTACAATCTCCTTTGTAATATGACTGCATTACCGTCTCGGGTAGAATGGGGTTGATATTAGCTGTGCTCGGCCCCTTTGCGCATGAAATCGCTCGTATAAACTGAACTCCCCCTTCTTCTTTCCATGCTTGTTGGGACCCTGAAAACCCTTGGACACATCCTCATCTTCAATGGATAGTCTAGTTAGTTGATGGATTTCATATGCATGAATTGGATATCTTCTATCCAACCACAAACTTCTATCATGTACCCTGCTAATGAAAAACTTGGTACATCTCGCAACTTCCTAGTGGTGTCAAAAAATGGAAAATATCTGAGGTTTATAATAGTAGAGTTAAACAAATTAATGAACTCCATCTTTGGTACAAAATGCATGGTAAACATAGATGTTCATCTGTGGGAACATAACCTGGTCTGTTAGGTCAAGGTTGAGGAGATTGACTAGCTCAACCTTCCCTTTGAGAACTCCCACGATTTTGACCCGGGGGTCACAGAGATCATCTGGTACTGCATCCTTCGAAATGAAACTTCTACACCCTGTAGCTCTTGACATGGTGATTATGAATGGTAAACAAATTCAACAGGCTAAACTGGGATTGGGAATAATGACTGAGGGCCAAGGGATTACACAGGCTTGATCACAATTCAAAATTTTCAAATCGCTAAGTTCTATCTATGAAACAATGTGTCCTACACCGATTTAACAAAACCTTATACTCAGGATTAGATTGAAAGTTTTGTAATAAATGCTAAGTCTATTCATCATTACCCTATAGATGCAACTTGGATCTAATTTGTCTGATGATATTGGTTAACGGGGTAAATATATTGGGTGATCTTGGAATTTAATGGGCAAGTTGGTCAGGGATGTGGCCAATTCCATACCTTACCATTTAATGGATGAAAATCCTAGTGTGAATACCGATGGAATATTCGGGTATCACGACTATATGGTTTAACAAAATTTGGACGGGTTACTGTAGCAGTAATAAAGTCTATGATTGGACTGGGTTCGTGTGGCACATGGAATAGGATTGCATCTGGATTCTACCTTCCTCCGACCACAAAGGGGTCCCTGTCATTTTTAATGACAGTCATTAATAGGTTCGTGACTCTTCTGATCCTACGTTGTTGAGTAAGCATTTTTGTGTCAAAACAACACTTAGATATAAAAATGAACTACATGTCACAGTGCAACAATGCACTCTTCAACTTTATTAATTGAATTCACAGAAATTGAAAAAAAAACTCAAACCTAACTACTATACATGCTCCTTTGGACTAGAGAAATAGTCCTTGATCTTAGTTCTGAGAAATATAGGGTTTTAGGTGATCGTCGTTCACCCATCCTGGCCAAAGTATACCATCCAGTTGCATGATTCTGACTGCTCGAGAAGGTTGGATCTCTGCAACTATAAATGGTTTGAACCAATGCATGCACAACTTTCCTAGATGTTTCTCATACTAACTGTCATAAAGTAGGACCTTATCTCCTTGCACAAACACTTTAGTCTTAATGTATCTGTCATGCCAATATTTCTTCCTTGCTTTCTCAACTAATTGATGGAAGTCTTCTAAAAACCTGGTCTCTTCAAGTTCTTGTAATTTCATAAGCCTTTGAACAACTGATTCATCCTCTGACATGTGTGTAATATGTGCAATATATAGACTCAGAGTAATGAATTATGTAGGTACCACAACCTATTTTCGATAAACTAGCTTAAATTGAGTATAATTGTGGAGTTTCTTTGTGGTTGTTCTGTAAGTACATAAAAATGATGGGACTCTGTCATCCCAATCTTCCCTTTTTTCACAACAAACCTTCGTTAATCCTCTCTCCAAAATCTTATTAAACGACTCTACTATTCCATTGTCTTGCAGATGGTAGGGGATACTTTTATGATGTTGTATCAATATCTCTTATGTAATCTTTTCTATTGTACTACTGATAAAATGACCTCCATGATCACTGTTCAAACTCCTAGGACATCCAAACCGAGTGATAATATTTTCAAAAATGAACCTAGAAGCAGTATCGGTCGAACATTCCTAGACAATTTCTACCTCATCCCAACGTGTAAGGTAATAAGTTGTGGTAATAATATACCTGGACTTTGAATGCTTAGCTGTGGGGTTGATTGGCCCAATGAAGTCAACCTCCAATTTCTCAAATGCTTGTAGAGATCAAACTAGCTGAAGAGGCAATTCGTCTTGTCATGATGGCTTACCCACTCTTTGAAAAATATTTCCAGATATAGCATATTCCTTTGCATCCTTAAAGAGCATGGACCACCATAATCCTTCTTGGAGGATCTTCTGCGCAATGGCCTTTCCTCCAACATGACCTCTCGCAACTCCACTATGACACTCCTATAATATATCTCGTCTTTCATGATCTAAGACACATCTCTTGAGGATGTTATCTAGGCCCAAATTATACAATTTCCCCACAATCAATTGATAGTCCATTTCTCTAACCACCATATGACATTTCTGAGTTGCAGGGTATGTTTCTGGGAAGGCCCATGTACTTAAGAAGACTACTATGTCTTACAAGTATTTTGGTATGACCTTAACCTGAAACAGGTCTGCATCTGGGAGATAATCATCGACTTCTCTGCCACTTTCTCTTGACTCTAATATAGACATGTGATCAGGCCCCACGTTGCCTCTTCCAGTTTAATGATCACCTCGAATGAAAATTCCTGAAACAATAACAACCACCGACAAATTCTTCCTTCCAGGACAAGCTTGCTAACTAGATATTTTAGCACAGAATGATTAGTAAATAACTTAAAATGAGAGCCTAGAAAATTTGTCTAAGCTTCTGTATATCTTAAATCATAGCTAAGCCCTTCCTTTCTGTGCTTGTATAGTTGCACTCAACTTGCAACAAATTTCTTCTAGCGAAATATATAGGATGCTCCATGATTGCATCTCTTTGTTGCACTAAGATGGCTCCCAGGGTAATACCTGATGCGTCTACGTGCACATGAAATTCATTTTCCCAGTTTAGAAATATTAGAATAGGTGTTGTGATGAGATTTTCCTTGAGGATGTTGAATGCTTTATCATACTCTGGCATCCACTGGAACACTTCAGACTTTTTTAGTAGATTTTCCAGAGGTGCAACAATTTTTTCATATCTTCTGATAAACTTGTGATAGTACCATGTGTGCCCCAACATGGAGTGCAACTTCTTAGCGCTTTTAGGTGGAGGCATGTTCAAAATAACCACAAATTTGGTTGGGTCTACCAATACTCCTTCTTGACATACTATGTGGCCTAACAAATATCCATGTGGCACACAAAAGATACACTTTTTGAGGTTCAACGATATCTGCAATTCTCTACATTTGTTGAACATCATACGTAGTAGTGCTACATGTTCCTTGAGTAGATTGTATACCATCCAATAATCCATATATACTTCTATAAACTTGTGAATAAATTCTTAGAAAGCTACTATTACAATTAGGGAAAAAACTGAAAGGGAATTTTGTAGGCCGAATGGCATCACATTTTATGAAAATGACCCCCATTCTATTATGAATGTGGTCTTATTTATGTTTTCTTCAACAATCCTTACTTGGTGATATCTCATAAATCCATATGTAAATGAGTAAGATTATTTCCCTGAAACCTGTTCTATCACCTCATTGGTAAAAGATGTTGGGAAAGGGTCATACACATAGGAAGAATTAAGAATTTTGTAGTATACACAGACCCTAATGTCCTATCTTCCTTTCTTTTTCTGGATGACTATTAGGCTAAACCCTTCTGCTTCTTCCACTACAAAAATGAGTCTATCCTCCAACATTATTGGCACAGGGGAAGACCCAGGGTTCAATGCTTAACAACGCACCAACAAAACCCCAACTATCGGCCCTTTTGGAAACACCTGTGGAGCAGGAGAAGTCTCACTTGAGGTAGAAGAAGGGGGGGTTACAGAACACAGGTGTCTGTAACCAGGTTGGGACACAAATATGTGATAAGAGAACTTCATAGAATTTTTTATTAATTCTTAGGAATTTAACATGCATTAGTTTATTAACACTGCAAAGCATAATCAAAGACAGATAAGCGCAGTAACAACAAGTGATTATACACCCTAAGCACTTAGCACTGTGAGTTAAGTCTATCATTAATTTACTCTTTAACATAAGAAATTACTTAAGAAACAAAATATATATTCCTTACACATCATAATCAAAGAACTAAGAAAATGCATAACAGAAATGACATTGCATAAAGAAAACCATGAGACACCAGATATACGTGGTTCACCCCAGGGTGGGGCTATGTCCAGAAACCGCTTCATCTCTTTATTATTCTCCAAGATCTTACATCCATTCACTCCTGTGCACTAAGCCATAGAGTCAAAATTCACACAAGATAGGAGATCTGTGCACTAAGCACTATATCCTCCTTCTTTACTTCAGACTTCATACAAGAAAGAATATTTGCGAACTAAGCACTAGATCCTCCTTATTTACCTTCCAAAAACTAGGTCAAATGCACAGAGCCAAAATATCTTATCACAACACTTAGCACCTTATACAAAATCATAGTCCAACACAAAGCCTCGACCACATACATTCCTCTGCACATAGAACTACTCGAAGTACTCCTTCTACAATACATTCCTCTTTATTTATACTTTACAAAGTCCTACAATAAGTCCTAAACATGGGGAAACCCCATAATATGACATCCCATAAACCCATTACAAAACCTAGAGGACCCCTTACTGGGTACACATAACCCTCAAAATAGGTGATATCCGTGATCTCAGATCCTCCTCGACACTCCTACTTTGACCAATGTGTTGAAGTCCCAAAAGTATGCAAAAACCTCCAAAACTGACCAAAGTTTCCCCAAAACTTGGTCGAGGGCCAATAAGCCCCCAACACTCAACTGTGACTTGTCACGAGTCACTCAGGTCTGGACAATGCTTCTTTAAAATCCTCAATATTAACTCAATTTTCCTCAACTTCTTGCCTCGCCTGAGCCTCCTACTCTACGAGCTCCTGAACTATCTCCTTTGTAACAAGCCCTTCCAGGTGCTTCTCTACTACTGCAACTATTTGATCTAACTGTGAACCCTGGTTATTGATCTACTCTAACACCTTGCAAGCTTCATCCTGCACAAGTTGTAACTTATGTGTTACTTCCATCACTTTACCCTAGAGGGAAGTGATCTGTTGCTATACTATGCACTGCTCCTAGGATATCTTCATCCTTTCCACTGTTGTGAGAAGCTTCATCTATGCCTACAATGAAAATTCTTGTTGTAGCACCTCCTACAACTGAGCCTCTAGATTATTTAACTCTGAATCCTTGGTAAGGCGCTCATACGTATGGGATGAGTTTCCTAAACATTCTGGAGCATCATTATAATGGTTGGGGTGCCTCCAATGGTTATATAACTTCGCCAGGTCGAAGTCCAAATCTGCGCAGACATGTTGTTCTAACAAGTTTCAAACCCTACAAGACTGCCTCCTGCGAGGTTCTGATCTACAAAGTCTTCCATCTGGTTTCCTTAACTTCTTGTATATTTTCCAACTTATCCTTCTATTTATTGAGATTCCTTTCCTTCTTTCCTGTTATCTGAGTCTCTTTAACTATTTGTGGAATCCTCTTTCCATTTTTATTCTTAACTTATCCTAGAATAGTGTCTTCACACTGTTGAGGTACCGTCAAAGGTTCTAAAGTTAATATCTCTTCTCTTAACACTTCCTAAGTGGGTACACTTCTCTCTTGGATATTTAGGTCTTTCAAGACTTCTTGCATTATTTCAACCTTGATAGCTAATTCTTTTTCTTTCTGTCCCTCCTGCATTGTTACTTTTCTCTATTGCTTCGAGTTATCCTGTCATTCTTCTCTTAGTTGATCTATTTTCCTAGCTATGAAATCCCTTAATTGTTTCTTTTTCTTTTCTATAGCTTCTTCCTCTACTTTCCTTCTGATCTGATCCTTCTCAATCTAAGTCTTACCTAACAAAAGTGGGAAAGGGGTGTTGTCCTCAACAAACCTAATGAATTCAAATTCTTGTTCAATCGATGTTCCTCCACTTAAAAAAACTCTTTCCCAACAAAAGTGGGAAAGGGGCATTGTCCTCCACTTATCAGTCCAAAAAATATTTATATGCATATGAATAACATATCTTTATTCATTTCCATTAAATTTACTCAAATCAACTCTTTCTTTAAACTTCACCCTAGCCTTCAGACTAGGACATAATCTATCAAACATACTTAAATTCATTCTTTCAAAACAAAAATTTTCACTTATATTTCTCTTACCAAAGCAAAAATCTTGCCTCTTTTAGAATCTTACCTCTTTTCTTCAGAACAACTTACTTTCTTGTCACAAAGCTTCGCAAGTCAATTAGATTACTACGCACTTCAACATCAGACCTACACATAGAGATTTTCTTCTTCAGTTCCCAACAATCACAGTTTTAGGTCTCGACAACTCAACCATTTGTTGGAACAGGGGAAGACCTAGGGTTCAATGCTTAACAACGCACCAAAACAACCTCGTCTACCGACCCTTTCGACAACATGTCGCAGGTCCCCAAACCCTTAGGTCCAAGGTCCATGCAGGATCGCTCTATGTCTTCCCTTTGAGTCTAATTGACTCCTTGGTTTTCCTTCGGGAAATACCTTTCCCACACAATTGTGTAACCACAGGTCCTTATGGGTGTGCCTACATGATCAAACACGAAGCATCAACCCAAATCTCCCGACCCAAAATAGGATCACGCCCTTCGCAAATTCGGGACTTCGGGTTTTGTGATTTTGCGATCCCTGTTGTTGAAGGTTCCTATCTCTACAACCTTCGAAACCCGAATTGCCGAACTTCGATGCACTCAACAAAGGTTGAATTTTCAACAAGATTCTCACTTCATCGGGATTTCAGATTTCACAATTTCATGAATCCAGATGCAAGGCTCTCTGTCCTTCGACCTCCGAATCCCGAAATGATCAACAAGGTTTGACTCCGCCAATTGGCAAAGACACACCACCTCTCATCCTTGGGGTTTTCTACCTTTGACGTAGACTCCTGCCACCTGTCACTCTTCTTGGGTTTTTGGGACTCTCTCTCCCAAAGCGCTGTCTCCTCCATCTCTCGACACCCGAAGTGCTGAAATCCCGAAACTCTAATCAAACTCCTGTCGCAACTCGTGACTTTGGGATTTTCATTTCACTGTGCTCAACTCCTTGTCATTAGGATCCCCAAAATGTTGAAATGATCTGATAGCTTGTGCAATGCATAATCAACGACCCATGTTAATTCTGGATCCTAGAGTGGAAAGCTTGCCTACCTCTAACCAACCTGTAACTTCCCTAGATCCTACGGTCCACGCTACTTCGCAAATTCTTCACGGAGAATTCCAACCACTCGTTTGTTCCAGAAAACTTCCGTGAAACAAATCAAGGTTCTTCCACTGGAACTTAACTTCTGCTGGATGACTTCGACCCTTGTTTCCCTTCGAAGTAGTTCTACCTTGTCTTCCTTTGAACACTTCAATGTGCTACCCCTTCTGAACTTTCTTAGCAATTTCGAGTCTTCAAAAAGACTCCTGCACGCACTCCTTGCGACAATCCCTCAAATAATTTCAAGTATTTGAATTAATGACTCTATACACTTTCTCTGCAACAATAGTCCTTCAATATCTCAACCTTAGTTGATGAGTTCTAAGGTCTCAACCAACCTACACACACCTTGCATGTCTTCTGTGCTTGTCTTTCACTTCTGCTAAAATGAGAACAATGGTATCCCTCATGAGCTTTCAGAGATAAACTCTGAACCTTCGTCAATGCACTCCTTGTGGACATTTCACTTCACTTTTTGCAGGAAATTCTCTCTTAGGAAGAGAAACAATTGAAACTCATTCTCTTTCTTCTCTCAGACTTCAAACATTCAACATGAAATCATACATTCACACAATATTAAAGCAAATGCATAATAGAGAGAATAAACAACCATAAGCATATCATTCATCATGTATACACAGAAAAAATCATAACACCATGAGTCTGATTCAAAGCTCCATATATTAATTCAAATCTTTTGTACATGGGTTCTTCTATAGCTCTCTCTTCTTCTCTATGCTCTATGCGCTAACAATGCTCTCTAGTGTTACAATGATACAAAGGTGAGGGTGTCTATAGTCAGTTTTCCCTCCTACACTCCTAAACTGTCTAATCTTCATTAAAACCTACCTACTTTCATTTACTATCCATAAATGCCTTAATGTTTTACAGATGAGAGAAATCGCTCAAGATCTATTTACAATATACAAGTATGCTTCCTTTTAACTATTACATTAATGTTTCAAAAATATTTCAAAACGTGCGCTGATGGTATTCCAGCTATCTTCCGCCTTCACGCTCGCTTGACTGCTTACGATGCTCCTGCATCATACTCCCTCGCTTGAAAATTTTCATGAACTCATGTTCATGAGCTCTTGCACGGTATGTCCATTCTTATGAATTTCTATTTCGTTTTCCCAGCTGGCATATTCAACTGGATGTCCCTTCCATTTGACCAAGTATTCAAAATACTCTTTTCTCCTAGTCTTCCTGCTGACTCTCTTGTCAAGTATACTTTCCATATGTGGTTTTTCAGATACAGGCATTTGTTTAGTCCACTGAACCTCTGTCTGTTCATTGTCTTCTCTTGCTTCTTTGGCTCTGTAAGGGTACAAATCTGAGATGTTGAATATCGATGAATTTCCAATCCCATCGGGTAATTCGATCTCATATGCATTTGCCCCAAATTTCTTCATGACTCTGCATGGTCCAATCCTTTTCATCTTCAACTTATTATATGTTCCCCTTGGGAACCTCTCCCTTAGATGTGCAAGAATCAGATCACCAACTTCAAACTGAAGTTCTCACCTATGTTGATCTGCTCTATGCTTATACTCTTGGCTCGAACTCTGCAATCGCTCCTTAAATCGGGTGTGAAGATCTTTCATCGCTTCTGCAAAGTACTCCACACTAGCACTCCTAAATTCATTCTGTTATGAATCTTTCAATTCATAAACTCCCCTTGGCTGCATTCCATATACAATTTGGAATGGAATCTACCCCGTGCTTCTATTTATCGAATCATTATAAGCAAATTCCACCTGTGGCAGAATATGATCCCACTGACTATGTTGTTCAGTCACTAGTCTCCTTAGAAAATCTCCCAAGATTCTGTTCACAACTTATGTTTTCCCATCTGTCTAAGGATGATAAGCTGAGCTAAACGACAAATTTATCCCCAGCTTCTTCCATAAAGTCCTCCATAAATGTCCCACGAGCTTGGTGTCTCGATCTAAAACTATACTTCTTGGTAAGCCATGAAGTCTAACAACTTCCTTGAAAAACAGGTTCGCAATATGAGTTTCATCGCTGGTTTTCTGACATGGTATAAAATGTGCCATCTTTCAAAATATGCCTACCACCACAAAGATTGAATCAAATCCTCTTTGCATTCTTGGCAGCCCCAATATAAAATCCATGCTCACTGCATCCCACGGCCTTTCTGGTATGGGTAATGGCTGATATAACCTTGTGTTCTTCCTTCTTGTCTTTGTGTGCTGACAATTTCTACACATGTCCACAAATTTCTTAACATTTGTCCTCATCCCTGGCCAAAAATATGAGCCATTTAATTTTGAGAACGTCTTATCATGACCGAGGTGTCCGACCAATCCTCGATTGTATTTTTATTTTAGCAGATTCTCCCTCATGGAGCATTTTGGAATACATAACTAATTGCCTTTGAATAATAATCCATCCTAGATCATGTATTCAGTCCACTGGCTTGTCCCTGAGAATTAGATTCTCAGATGCCTCATTTTCCTCTTTAAAATCTGGGTCATCTCTGTACATTTATTTGAGGTTATCAAAACCCAAAGTTTTGACTCTAAATTCCTACATAAGCAAACATTTCCTACTCAAAGCATCAACAACTTTGTTAGCAGTTCCAGAAATATGCTTAGTTACAAAAGTAAAATTTTGCATGTATTCAACCCATTTTGCATGCTTCTGGTTCAACTTCTCCTGTTGAGTCACAAATTGTAAAGCATGATTGTCGCTGTACAAAAAAAACTCTTTAGGAACCAAATAATGTCTCCACTTCTTCAGCGCTTGTATGACTGCATAAAATTCCTTGTCATATGTGGAGTACTTAGCCTTCACTTCATTTAGTTTCTCACTGAAGTATGCAATCAATCTGCCATCTTGGCTCAAGACTGCTCCAATTGCAAACCCACTAGCATCACACTTGACCTGGAATGCCTTACTAAAATCTGGCAACACCAAAATTAGTTTCTCTGTGATCTTCTTCTTCAACAAGTTGAAACTTTTTTTTGCTTCCTCTGTCCAGTGAAAAGATTTGTGTCTTTTCTTCACCATGTCCATCATTAGTGCACTAATCCCACTAAAATTTTGGATGAATTTCCTGTAGAAACTAGCTAAACCATGGAAGCTTCGAACTTCAAACACACTTCTCGGTGATGGCCAATTCTTAATCACATCCACCTTTTCCGGATCCATATTCAACTCATTTGCAGAGATAACAAAACCCAAATAAATGAGTTATGTCCTCATAAATGATGACTTATTCATGTTTATCAGCAGTTTCTCTTGTTGTAACCTCCTCATTACTACAACTAAATGCTTTAAGTGTTATGCTTCTGTTTTGTTGAAAATCAATATATCATCAAGATATACAATGACAAATTTCCCAATGAAATCCTTCAGGACTTCATTCATCAACCTCATGAAAGTACTAGGTGCATTTGTTAATCCAAATGGCATAACAAACCATTCATACAACCCTTCATTTGTCTTGAATGTTGTCTTCCATTCATCACCTTTTCTCATACGAATTTGATGATATCCACTTTTCAAATCAATCTTTGAAAAGAATCTTGCTCCACTCAAGAAATCCATCAAATCATCCATCCTTGGCAATGGAAATCTATATATGATGGAAATCTTATTAATTGTTCTTGAGTCTGTACACATCCTCCAACCTCCATCTTTCTTTGGGATGAGCACTGTTGGAACAACACATGGACTCAAGCTTTCTTGAACCAATCCTTTGTCCATTAAGTCCTGGACTTGTCTTTTGACTTCTTCATTTTCCTGCCACGTCAACCTGTACGCTGCTTTGTTTGGTAAACTGGCTCTAGGTATAAGATCAATGTGATGAGTTATACTTTTGATAGGTGGCAACGAACGAGGTAGTTCTTCCACTACTATATCATTGAATTCTTCCAACAACTTCTGGATTTCCTCTGGTAAATCATCCACTCTTGTACTGGTTAAAACAATTCTAGGTTTCCTGACCACAATGAATTGTGTGTCTTCCTTCTTCTTAACCTCCTTAAGAAGTTCCTTCCCACTCATGAGAAGTACAGTGTTTTTTACATTAGGTTCTACTTCTTTATCCTTAATCGGAAACAACATGTGAGTTCTCCCATTCTTCTCTAGGGTGTATGTGTTCTTTCTCCCATCATGAATCACATTTTTGTCATATTTCCATGGTCTACCCAACAATAGATGACAAACATCCATGGGAATGACATCACATAATATCTCATCCTTATATCCTCCTATTTTAAATTCAACTAAACATTGTTTAGTGGCATTTACCTGATGTCCCTTTTGTAGCCATGAAACTCTGTGTGGGCTCAGATGTTCAATAGTCTCCAACTCCAACTTTTCTACCATAACTGTAGAGATGAGATTGTCTATGCTACCACTGTCCACGATAACTTTGCATACCCTATCTTTGATCTTGCAAGCAGTCCAAAAAAATTTGTTCCTTTGGACTGGGTTCTCTGCCTCTTTCTCTGGCTTCAAGAGAACTTTCCTCATCATCAAGGATATTCTACCCTCGATATCTTCTGCCTCAACATTCCATCCTTGTGCTTCGACAATGTGAGTCTTACCTCCTTATTTATTTCTATCAGGACATTCATAGGATTTGTGTCCAGTTTTCCCACAGACAAAGCATTTCACTTCACCTCCTCGACCTCTTCCTCTTCCTCTAGCTCAAGGAAAAGTATTTCTATCAGCATACTATCCTCTCTGTGAGCTTCCTCCTCTCTCATGCTGAGTTTGAGGTTTCTTCCCCTCTTATTGAGGTTTCTGAGCTTTGTCTTGGGAAATTATTTTGCCTCTGGCTTGACTTCTGCCTCGGCCTCTCTAACCTTGCTCTCGGCTCAGCTTATCTTCATCTTTCAGAGCCATCTAATAAGCATCTTCTACAGTCTAAATGATCATCATGCTCATCTCATCTTGGATGTCATATCTCAGACCATTCATGCACTTGGAAACCTTTTCATCATCGCTTTCCCGATGACCTGCTCTGATGTTTAATTTGTAGAATTTTTCAGTGTATTCATTCACTGTCATTAGCTTCTGTCTCAAGTTCTGCATCCTCTAAAACAGAGTGATTTGATAATCCTTGGGTATGAATTTGGATTTCATCTTCGCAACCATTCTATCCCAAATTTTGATTTTATGCTTGCCTTTGCAGCATCTATCAGCCTACAGTTCATCCCACCATAATGTTTCATGCCATTTAAGTCTTGTGACAACATGTTTGACCTTCTTGTCTTCCTCAACATCCTCATAGTCAAAGTACTTATGCAGAGTTCTAATCCAGTCTAGAAGCTCTTCAACATCCAGGTTTCCTTCGTATACTGGAATGTCCATCATTGCTCTAGCACTTATCCTAGAAACAACCTTGAATAGGCATTCATATATAGCATCTTCAACTGCGACTTCTTCTCCATTCCCAACTTAATTTTCACTGTCAGCCTCACTGATATCCCCAGTGTCGACTATGCGCCTCTGTGTTGTCTCCATGGAATCAAGTCTAACACATAGTTCGCGCATTTCCCTTTCCACTACTGGATCAGGCATTGGTCTGTCTCTTCTTCTCAATGGCATGGTTGAAAATGTTCATCCTTTCCCCTGCTTTAGAAAGAAAAGAAATTGTTCTACGCTCTGATACCACAACTGTCGCAGGCCCCCAAACCCTCACGTCCAAGGTCCACGCAGGATCGCTCTATGTCTTCCCTTTGATTCTAATTGACTCCTTGGTTTTCCTTCAGGAAATACCTTTCACACACAATTGTGTAACCGCATGTCCTTATGGGTGTTCCCACATGATCAAACACAAAGCATCAACCCAAATATCCTGACTCGAAATAGGATCACGCCCTTCGCAAATTCGAGACTTCGGGTTTCTCGATTTCCTGATCCTTGTTGTCGAAGGTTCCTATCTCTACAACCTCTGAAACCTGAATTGATGAACTCTGATGCACTCAACAAAGGTTGACTTTTGAATGGGATTCTCACTTCATCGAGATTTTGGATTTCGCGATTTCACAAATCCAGATGCAAGGATCTCTGTCCTTCGACCTCCAAATCCCAAAAAAATCAACAAGGTTTGACTCTGCCAATTGACAAAGACACGCCACCTGCCATCCTTATGGTTTTCTACCTTTGATGTAGACTCCTGCCACCTGTCACTCTTCTGGATTTTCGGGACTCTCACTCCCAAAGCATTGTCTACTTTGTCTCCCGACACTCAAAGTGCAAAAATCCCAAAACTCTAATCCAACTCCTGTCGCAACTCACGACTTCAGGATTTTCGTTTCACTGTGCTCAACTCCTTGTCATTAGGATCCCCGAAATGTCGAAATGATCTGACGGCTTGTGCAATGCACAATCAACAACCCACGTTAATTCTGGATCCTAGCGTGGAAATCTTTCCTACCTCTAACCACCCTGTAACTTCCCTAGATCCTACGGTCCACACTACTTCGTGAATTCTTCACAGAGAATTCTGACCACTCGTTTGTTTCGGCCAACTTCTGTGAAACAAATCAAGGTTCCTCGACTAGAAATTAACTTTTGTTGGATGAATTCAAGCCTTGTTTCCCTTCAAAGTAGTTCATCCTTTCCTTCCTTTGAACACTTTAATGTGCTACCCCTTCTAAAATTTCTTAGCAATTTTGAGTCTTCAAAAAGACTCTTGCACGCACTCCTTGCGACAATCGCTCAAATACTTTCAATTATTTGAATTCACGACTCTATGCACTTTATCTGCAACAAAAGTCCTTCAATCTCTCAACCTTAGTCGATGAGTTCTAAGGTCTCAACTAGCCTGCGCACACCTTGCACAGATTCTGTGCTTGTCTTGCACTTCTGCTGAAATGAGAACAATGGTATCCCTCCTGAGATTTCAGAGATAAACTCTGAACCTTCTTCAACGCACTCCTTGCGGAAGTTTCACTGCACTTCTTGCAGGAAATTCTCTCTCGGGAAGAGAAACAATTGAAACTCATTCTATTTCTTCCCTCAGACTTCAAACATTCAACATGAAATCATACATTCACACAATATTAAAGCAAATGCATAACAGAGAGAATAAACAACCATAAGCATATCATTCAACATGTATACACATAAAACATCATAACACCATGAGTTTGATTCAAAGCTCCATATATTAATTCAAAGCTTCTGTACATGGGTTCTTCTACAACTCTTTCTTCTTCTCTATGCTCTATGCTCTAACAATCCTCTGTAATGTTACAATGATACAAAGGTGAGGGTGTCTATAGTCGATTTTCCCTCCTACACTCCTAAACTATCTAATATTCATTCAAACCTACCTACTTTCATTTACTATTCATAAATGCCTTAATTTTTTACAGATGAGAGCAACCGCTCAAGATCTGTTTACAATATGCAAGTATGCTTCCCTTTAACTATTACATTAATGTTTCAAAAATATTTCAAAATGTGCGCTGGTGGTCTTCCAGCTGTCTTCCGCCTTCACACTCGCTTGACTGCTTATGATGCTCCTGCATCACAACACCTTCAAAGAAGGAAAAGTCTCACCCAAGGTAGAAGCAGGGAGGGTTACATGACATAGGTGTCTATAATCAGGATGGGACATGAATCTATGATAAGAGCACTTCACAGAATATTATGTTAACACTTATAAAGTTAACATGCATTAGTTTATTAACACCATATAGCATAATCAAAGACAAATAAGTGTAGTAACACCAAGTGATTATACACCCTAAGAAATTAACACTGTGAGTTAAGTCTAGCATTCATTTACCCTTTAACATAAGTAAGTACTTAAGAAACAAAATATATATTCATTACACATCATAACAAAATCACTAAGGAAATGCATAACAAAAATGACAATGTACAAGGAAAACCATGAGACACTAGATATACGTGGTTCACCCCAGGGTGGGGCTACGTCCACAAACATCTTCACCTCTTTATTATTCTCCAAGATCTTACATTAAGTCACTCCTATGCACTAAGCCACAGAATCGAACTTCGCATAAGACAGGAGATCTACGCACTAAGCACGAGATCCTCCTTCTTTATCTTGGACTTTGCACACGACAGGATATATACGCACTAAGCATTAGATCCTCCTTCTTTACCTTCCAAAAACTTGGTCAAATGCACAAAGCCAAAATATCTTATCACAAAACTTAGAACCTTTTACAAAATCACATTCAATCACAAAGCCTCGACCACATACATTTCTTCACACACATAACTACTCGAACTACTCCTTCTACAATACATTCCTCTTTATTAATACTTTACAAAGTCCTACAATAAGGCCTAAACATGGGGAAAACCCATGGGCCGACATCCCATAAACCCGTTACAAAACTAGAGGACCCATTACTGGGTCCACATAACCGTCAAAATAGGTGAGATCCATGATCTTAGCTCCACCTGGGCATTCCTACTTCGACCA
>ML785416.1:267285-279315 GCA_009831015.1 Picea engelmannii
TCAGTCCAAAAAATATTTATATGCATATGAATAACATATCTTTATTCATTTCCATTAAATTTACTCAAATCAACTCTTTCTTTAAACTTCACCCTAGCCTTCAGACTAGGACATAATCTATCAAACATACTTAAATTCATTCTTTCAAAACAAAAATTTTCACTTATATTTCTCTTACCAAAGCAAAAATCTTGCCTCTTTTAGAATCTTACCTCTTTTCTTCAGAACAACTTACTTTCTTGTCACAAAGCTTCGCAAGTCAATTAGATTACTACGCACTTCAACATCAGACCTACACATAGAGATTTTCTTCTTCAGTTCCCAACAATCACAGTTTTAGGTCTCGACAACTCAACCATTTGTTGGAACAGGGGAAGACCTAGGGTTCAATGCTTAACAACGCACCAAAACAACCTCGTCTACCGACCCTTTCGACAACATGTCGCAGGTCCCCAAACCCTTAGGTCCAAGGTCCATGCAGGATCGCTCTATGTCTTCCCTTTGAGTCTAATTGACTCCTTGGTTTTCCTTCGGGAAATACCTTTCCCACACAATTGTGTAACCACAGGTCCTTATGGGTGTGCCTACATGATCAAACACGAAGCATCAACCCAAATCTCCCGACCCAAAATAGGATCACGCCCTTCGCAAATTCGGGACTTCGGGTTTTGTGATTTTGCGATCCCTGTTGTTGAAGGTTCCTATCTCTACAACCTTCGAAACCCGAATTGCCGAACTTCGATGCACTCAACAAAGGTTGAATTTTCAACAAGATTCTCACTTCATCGGGATTTCAGATTTCACAATTTCATGAATCCAGATGCAAGGCTCTCTGTCCTTCGACCTCCGAATCCCGAAATGATCAACAAGGTTTGACTCCGCCAATTGGCAAAGACACACCACCTCTCATCCTTGGGGTTTTCTACCTTTGACGTAGACTCCTGCCACCTGTCACTCTTCTTGGGTTTTTGGGACTCTCTCTCCCAAAGCGCTGTCTCCTCCATCTCTCGACACCCGAAGTGCTGAAATCCCGAAACTCTAATCAAACTCCTGTCGCAACTCGTGACTTTGGGATTTTCATTTCACTGTGCTCAACTCCTTGTCATTAGGATCCCCAAAATGTTGAAATGATCTGATAGCTTGTGCAATGCATAATCAACGACCCATGTTAATTCTGGATCCTAGAGTGGAAAGCTTGCCTACCTCTAACCAACCTGTAACTTCCCTAGATCCTACGGTCCACGCTACTTCGCAAATTCTTCACGGAGAATTCCAACCACTCGTTTGTTCCAGAAAACTTCCGTGAAACAAATCAAGGTTCTTCCACTGGAACTTAACTTCTGCTGGATGACTTCGACCCTTGTTTCCCTTCGAAGTAGTTCTACCTTGTCTTCCTTTGAACACTTCAATGTGCTACCCCTTCTGAACTTTCTTAGCAATTTCGAGTCTTCAAAAAGACTCCTGCACGCACTCCTTGCGACAATCCCTCAAATAATTTCAAGTATTTGAATTAATGACTCTATACACTTTCTCTGCAACAATAGTCCTTCAATATCTCAACCTTAGTTGATGAGTTCTAAGGTCTCAACCAACCTACACACACCTTGCATGTCTTCTGTGCTTGTCTTTCACTTCTGCTAAAATGAGAACAATGGTATCCCTCATGAGCTTTCAGAGATAAACTCTGAACCTTCGTCAATGCACTCCTTGTGGACATTTCACTTCACTTTTTGCAGGAAATTCTCTCTTAGGAAGAGAAACAATTGAAACTCATTCTCTTTCTTCTCTCAGACTTCAAACATTCAACATGAAATCATACATTCACACAATATTAAAGCAAATGCATAATAGAGAGAATAAACAACCATAAGCATATCATTCATCATGTATACACAGAAAAAATCATAACACCATGAGTCTGATTCAAAGCTCCATATATTAATTCAAATCTTTTGTACATGGGTTCTTCTATAGCTCTCTCTTCTTCTCTATGCTCTATGCGCTAACAATGCTCTCTAGTGTTACAATGATACAAAGGTGAGGGTGTCTATAGTCAGTTTTCCCTCCTACACTCCTAAACTGTCTAATCTTCATTAAAACCTACCTACTTTCATTTACTATCCATAAATGCCTTAATGTTTTACAGATGAGAGAAATCGCTCAAGATCTATTTACAATATACAAGTATGCTTCCTTTTAACTATTACATTAATGTTTCAAAAATATTTCAAAACGTGCGCTGATGGTATTCCAGCTATCTTCCGCCTTCACGCTCGCTTGACTGCTTACGATGCTCCTGCATCATACTCCCTCGCTTGAAAATTTTCATGAACTCATGTTCATGAGCTCTTGCACGGTATGTCCATTCTTATGAATTTCTATTTCGTTTTCCCAGCTGGCATATTCAACTGGATGTCCCTTCCATTTGACCAAGTATTCAAAATACTCTTTTCTCCTAGTCTTCCTGCTGACTCTCTTGTCAAGTATACTTTCCATATGTGGTTTTTCAGATACAGGCATTTGTTTAGTCCACTGAACCTCTGTCTGTTCATTGTCTTCTCTTGCTTCTTTGGCTCTGTAAGGGTACAAATCTGAGATGTTGAATATCGATGAATTTCCAATCCCATCGGGTAATTCGATCTCATATGCATTTGCCCCAAATTTCTTCATGACTCTGCATGGTCCAATCCTTTTCATCTTCAACTTATTATATGTTCCCCTTGGGAACCTCTCCCTTAGATGTGCAAGAATCAGATCACCAACTTCAAACTGAAGTTCTCACCTATGTTGATCTGCTCTATGCTTATACTCTTGGCTCGAACTCTGCAATCGCTCCTTAAATCGGGTGTGAAGATCTTTCATCGCTTCTGCAAAGTACTCCACACTAGCACTCCTAAATTCATTCTGTTATGAATCTTTCAATTCATAAACTCCCCTTGGCTGCATTCCATATACAATTTGGAATGGAATCTACCCCGTGCTTCTATTTATCGAATCATTATAAGCAAATTCCACCTGTGGCAGAATATGATCCCACTGACTATGTTGTTCAGTCACTAGTCTCCTTAGAAAATCTCCCAAGATTCTGTTCACAACTTATGTTTTCCCATCTGTCTAAGGATGATAAGCTGAGCTAAACGACAAATTTATCCCCAGCTTCTTCCATAAAGTCCTCCATAAATGTCCCACGAGCTTGGTGTCTCGATCTAAAACTATACTTCTTGGTAAGCCATGAAGTCTAACAACTTCCTTGAAAAACAGGTTCGCAATATGAGTTTCATCGCTGGTTTTCTGACATGGTATAAAATGTGCCATCTTTCAAAATATGCCTACCACCACAAAGATTGAATCAAATCCTCTTTGCATTCTTGGCAGCCCCAATATAAAATCCATGCTCACTGCATCCCACGGCCTTTCTGGTATGGGTAATGGCTGATATAACCTTGTGTTCTTCCTTCTTGTCTTTGTGTGCTGACAATTTCTACACATGTCCACAAATTTCTTAACATTTGTCCTCATCCCTGGCCAAAAATATGAGCCATTTAATTTTGAGAACGTCTTATCATGACCGAGGTGTCCGACCAATCCTCGATTGTATTTTTATTTTAGCAGATTCTCCCTCATGGAGCATTTTGGAATACATAACTAATTGCCTTTGAATAATAATCCATCCTAGATCATGTATTCAGTCCACTGGCTTGTCCCTGAGAATTAGATTCTCAGATGCCTCATTTTCCTCTTTAAAATCTGGGTCATCTCTGTACATTTATTTGAGGTTATCAAAACCCAAAGTTTTGACTCTAAATTCCTACATAAGCAAACATTTCCTACTCAAAGCATCAACAACTTTGTTAGCAGTTCCAGAAATATGCTTAGTTACAAAAGTAAAATTTTGCATGTATTCAACCCATTTTGCATGCTTCTGGTTCAACTTCTCCTGTTGAGTCACAAATTGTAAAGCATGATTGTCGCTGTACAAAAAAAACTCTTTAGGAACCAAATAATGTCTCCACTTCTTCAGCGCTTGTATGACTGCATAAAATTCCTTGTCATATGTGGAGTACTTAGCCTTCACTTCATTTAGTTTCTCACTGAAGTATGCAATCAATCTGCCATCTTGGCTCAAGACTGCTCCAATTGCAAACCCACTAGCATCACACTTGACCTGGAATGCCTTACTAAAATCTGGCAACACCAAAATTAGTTTCTCTGTGATCTTCTTCTTCAACAAGTTGAAACTTTTTTTTGCTTCCTCTGTCCAGTGAAAAGATTTGTGTCTTTTCTTCACCATGTCCATCATTAGTGCACTAATCCCACTAAAATTTTGGATGAATTTCCTGTAGAAACTAGCTAAACCATGGAAGCTTCGAACTTCAAACACACTTCTCGGTGATGGCCAATTCTTAATCACATCCACCTTTTCCGGATCCATATTCAACTCATTTGCAGAGATAACAAAACCCAAATAAATGAGTTATGTCCTCATAAATGATGACTTATTCATGTTTATCAGCAGTTTCTCTTGTTGTAACCTCCTCATTACTACAACTAAATGCTTTAAGTGTTATGCTTCTGTTTTGTTGAAAATCAATATATCATCAAGATATACAATGACAAATTTCCCAATGAAATCCTTCAGGACTTCATTCATCAACCTCATGAAAGTACTAGGTGCATTTGTTAATCCAAATGGCATAACAAACCATTCATACAACCCTTCATTTGTCTTGAATGTTGTCTTCCATTCATCACCTTTTCTCATACGAATTTGATGATATCCACTTTTCAAATCAATCTTTGAAAAGAATCTTGCTCCACTCAAGAAATCCATCAAATCATCCATCCTTGGCAATGGAAATCTATATATGATGGAAATCTTATTAATTGTTCTTGAGTCTGTACACATCCTCCAACCTCCATCTTTCTTTGGGATGAGCACTGTTGGAACAACACATGGACTCAAGCTTTCTTGAACCAATCCTTTGTCCATTAAGTCCTGGACTTGTCTTTTGACTTCTTCATTTTCCTGCCACGTCAACCTGTACGCTGCTTTGTTTGGTAAACTGGCTCTAGGTATAAGATCAATGTGATGAGTTATACTTTTGATAGGTGGCAACGAACGAGGTAGTTCTTCCACTACTATATCATTGAATTCTTCCAACAACTTCTGGATTTCCTCTGGTAAATCATCCACTCTTGTACTGGTTAAAACAATTCTAGGTTTCCTGACCACAATGAATTGTGTGTCTTCCTTCTTCTTAACCTCCTTAAGAAGTTCCTTCCCACTCATGAGAAGTACAGTGTTTTTTACATTAGGTTCTACTTCTTTATCCTTAATCGGAAACAACATGTGAGTTCTCCCATTCTTCTCTAGGGTGTATGTGTTCTTTCTCCCATCATGAATCACATTTTTGTCATATTTCCATGGTCTACCCAACAATAGATGACAAACATCCATGGGAATGACATCACATAATATCTCATCCTTATATCCTCCTATTTTAAATTCAACTAAACATTGTTTAGTGGCATTTACCTGATGTCCCTTTTGTAGCCATGAAACTCTGTGTGGGCTCAGATGTTCAATAGTCTCCAACTCCAACTTTTCTACCATAACTGTAGAGATGAGATTGTCTATGCTACCACTGTCCACGATAACTTTGCATACCCTATCTTTGATCTTGCAAGCAGTCCAAAAAAATTTGTTCCTTTGGACTGGGTTCTCTGCCTCTTTCTCTGGCTTCAAGAGAACTTTCCTCATCATCAAGGATATTCTACCCTCGATATCTTCTGCCTCAACATTCCATCCTTGTGCTTCGACAATGTGAGTCTTACCTCCTTATTTATTTCTATCAGGACATTCATAGGATTTGTGTCCAGTTTTCCCACAGACAAAGCATTTCACTTCACCTCCTCGACCTCTTCCTCTTCCTCTAGCTCAAGGAAAAGTATTTCTATCAGCATACTATCCTCTCTGTGAGCTTCCTCCTCTCTCATGCTGAGTTTGAGGTTTCTTCCCCTCTTATTGAGGTTTCTGAGCTTTGTCTTGGGAAATTATTTTGCCTCTGGCTTGACTTCTGCCTCGGCCTCTCTAACCTTGCTCTCGGCTCAGCTTATCTTCATCTTTCAGAGCCATCTAATAAGCATCTTCTACAGTCTAAATGATCATCATGCTCATCTCATCTTGGATGTCATATCTCAGACCATTCATGCACTTGGAAACCTTTTCATCATCGCTTTCCCGATGACCTGCTCTGATGTTTAATTTGTAGAATTTTTCAGTGTATTCATTCACTGTCATTAGCTTCTGTCTCAAGTTCTGCATCCTCTAAAACAGAGTGATTTGATAATCCTTGGGTATGAATTTGGATTTCATCTTCGCAACCATTCTATCCCAAATTTTGATTTTATGCTTGCCTTTGCAGCATCTATCAGCCTACAGTTCATCCCACCATAATGTTTCATGCCATTTAAGTCTTGTGACAACATGTTTGACCTTCTTGTCTTCCTCAACATCCTCATAGTCAAAGTACTTATGCAGAGTTCTAATCCAGTCTAGAAGCTCTTCAACATCCAGGTTTCCTTCGTATACTGGAATGTCCATCATTGCTCTAGCACTTATCCTAGAAACAACCTTGAATAGGCATTCATATATAGCATCTTCAACTGCGACTTCTTCTCCATTCCCAACTTAATTTTCACTGTCAGCCTCACTGATATCCCCAGTGTCGACTATGCGCCTCTGTGTTGTCTCCATGGAATCAAGTCTAACACATAGTTCGCGCATTTCCCTTTCCACTACTGGATCAGGCATTGGTCTGTCTCTTCTTCTCAATGGCATGGTTGAAAATGTTCATCCTTTCCCCTGCTTTAGAAAGAAAAGAAATTGTTCTACGCTCTGATACCACAACTGTCGCAGGCCCCCAAACCCTCACGTCCAAGGTCCACGCAGGATCGCTCTATGTCTTCCCTTTGATTCTAATTGACTCCTTGGTTTTCCTTCAGGAAATACCTTTCACACACAATTGTGTAACCGCATGTCCTTATGGGTGTTCCCACATGATCAAACACAAAGCATCAACCCAAATATCCTGACTCGAAATAGGATCACGCCCTTCGCAAATTCGAGACTTCGGGTTTCTCGATTTCCTGATCCTTGTTGTCGAAGGTTCCTATCTCTACAACCTCTGAAACCTGAATTGATGAACTCTGATGCACTCAACAAAGGTTGACTTTTGAATGGGATTCTCACTTCATCGAGATTTTGGATTTCGCGATTTCACAAATCCAGATGCAAGGATCTCTGTCCTTCGACCTCCAAATCCCAAAAAAATCAACAAGGTTTGACTCTGCCAATTGACAAAGACACGCCACCTGCCATCCTTATGGTTTTCTACCTTTGATGTAGACTCCTGCCACCTGTCACTCTTCTGGATTTTCGGGACTCTCACTCCCAAAGCATTGTCTACTTTGTCTCCCGACACTCAAAGTGCAAAAATCCCAAAACTCTAATCCAACTCCTGTCGCAACTCACGACTTCAGGATTTTCGTTTCACTGTGCTCAACTCCTTGTCATTAGGATCCCCGAAATGTCGAAATGATCTGACGGCTTGTGCAATGCACAATCAACAACCCACGTTAATTCTGGATCCTAGCGTGGAAATCTTTCCTACCTCTAACCACCCTGTAACTTCCCTAGATCCTACGGTCCACACTACTTCGTGAATTCTTCACAGAGAATTCTGACCACTCGTTTGTTTCGGCCAACTTCTGTGAAACAAATCAAGGTTCCTCGACTAGAAATTAACTTTTGTTGGATGAATTCAAGCCTTGTTTCCCTTCAAAGTAGTTCATCCTTTCCTTCCTTTGAACACTTTAATGTGCTACCCCTTCTAAAATTTCTTAGCAATTTTGAGTCTTCAAAAAGACTCTTGCACGCACTCCTTGCGACAATCGCTCAAATACTTTCAATTATTTGAATTCACGACTCTATGCACTTTATCTGCAACAAAAGTCCTTCAATCTCTCAACCTTAGTCGATGAGTTCTAAGGTCTCAACTAGCCTGCGCACACCTTGCACAGATTCTGTGCTTGTCTTGCACTTCTGCTGAAATGAGAACAATGGTATCCCTCCTGAGATTTCAGAGATAAACTCTGAACCTTCTTCAACGCACTCCTTGCGGAAGTTTCACTGCACTTCTTGCAGGAAATTCTCTCTCGGGAAGAGAAACAATTGAAACTCATTCTATTTCTTCCCTCAGACTTCAAACATTCAACATGAAATCATACATTCACACAATATTAAAGCAAATGCATAACAGAGAGAATAAACAACCATAAGCATATCATTCAACATGTATACACATAAAACATCATAACACCATGAGTTTGATTCAAAGCTCCATATATTAATTCAAAGCTTCTGTACATGGGTTCTTCTACAACTCTTTCTTCTTCTCTATGCTCTATGCTCTAACAATCCTCTGTAATGTTACAATGATACAAAGGTGAGGGTGTCTATAGTCGATTTTCCCTCCTACACTCCTAAACTATCTAATATTCATTCAAACCTACCTACTTTCATTTACTATTCATAAATGCCTTAATTTTTTACAGATGAGAGCAACCGCTCAAGATCTGTTTACAATATGCAAGTATGCTTCCCTTTAACTATTACATTAATGTTTCAAAAATATTTCAAAATGTGCGCTGGTGGTCTTCCAGCTGTCTTCCGCCTTCACACTCGCTTGACTGCTTATGATGCTCCTGCATCACAACACCTTCAAAGAAGGAAAAGTCTCACCCAAGGTAGAAGCAGGGAGGGTTACATGACATAGGTGTCTATAATCAGGATGGGACATGAATCTATGATAAGAGCACTTCACAGAATATTATGTTAACACTTATAAAGTTAACATGCATTAGTTTATTAACACCATATAGCATAATCAAAGACAAATAAGTGTAGTAACACCAAGTGATTATACACCCTAAGAAATTAACACTGTGAGTTAAGTCTAGCATTCATTTACCCTTTAACATAAGTAAGTACTTAAGAAACAAAATATATATTCATTACACATCATAACAAAATCACTAAGGAAATGCATAACAAAAATGACAATGTACAAGGAAAACCATGAGACACTAGATATACGTGGTTCACCCCAGGGTGGGGCTACGTCCACAAACATCTTCACCTCTTTATTATTCTCCAAGATCTTACATTAAGTCACTCCTATGCACTAAGCCACAGAATCGAACTTCGCATAAGACAGGAGATCTACGCACTAAGCACGAGATCCTCCTTCTTTATCTTGGACTTTGCACACGACAGGATATATACGCACTAAGCATTAGATCCTCCTTCTTTACCTTCCAAAAACTTGGTCAAATGCACAAAGCCAAAATATCTTATCACAAAACTTAGAACCTTTTACAAAATCACATTCAATCACAAAGCCTCGACCACATACATTTCTTCACACACATAACTACTCGAACTACTCCTTCTACAATACATTCCTCTTTATTAATACTTTACAAAGTCCTACAATAAGGCCTAAACATGGGGAAAACCCATGGGCCGACATCCCATAAACCCGTTACAAAACTAGAGGACCCATTACTGGGTCCACATAACCGTCAAAATAGGTGAGATCCATGATCTTAGCTCCACCTGGGCATTCCTACTTCGACCAATGTGTCCAAGTCCCAAAAGTGGGCCAAAGCCTCCAAAACTGACCAAAGCTTCCCCAAAACTTGGTCGAGGGCCAAAAAATATCTTGTCTATTTCCATTTTAGCCTTCTCTTTCACTATAGGGTTAATATGATATGGTGTATGCCTTACAGGATTTGATCCTAGTTTTAGTTCAATTTTTATCTCTCCCATAGCTCCTTTAATCCCTTTTAGCTCTGAAAATGTCTTTGGGAACAAGTCCTCATACTCCTGTAATAGGATATGTATTTCTTGGCTAGTTTTCTCATCCTATAAATCTCCCACCATAGTTATCTTAGGTTGCTCTATGGTCCCTATATTGAATTTATGCAACTTCAATGGATAATTATAAGAACCATCAGTTTGGTTGGGTATAATGTTCTGAATTTTTCTACTTCCTTTTGTTTCCTTGATGGCTAACTTTCTCAATTCTTCTAAATCATCCAAGATTTCCAAATACTTCTCAATATTATAGCATTCTATATGTTTCTTGTCCAATTTTAGGTGAAGGTTAAACTGAATTTCTTGGCTATGGTTTTCACATAACATTAGGTATGATTTTTGTTCACCAGTATTTGTAAAAAGGAATTATTTAATTCTTTGTAGGACTACTTTAAGCTCTAGGTACTTACTTATAAACAAGAATTACTTGAAAAATCAATATGCAATGTTTTCCAGTCGTTGGCCTGTCTTATGGCTTCTTCATGCATGTATCGAGATTTCGGAATTGGACCTAATGAATGGGGAAATACTTGAACCCACAAGTGAGATGGTATTCCCACAAATTTCCACTTTCTCTCACATTTATCAATATGTTCTTTAGGATCAGACTGTCCATTGAACATTTGCACAACTTGGAAATATGTCTGCATATCTGATTCCAACTGCTCCTTACCTTGAAATCTATATCGGATATCTTTTTTCACATATTCCTAGTTCTCAACTAAGGATTTGTGATTAGTGTACCATATGGATAGGGTGTCTTGGAGGGATAAATCCAACACTGAGATACTTTTATCCTTCACTATCATTTCTTCCATGATGACCTAAAAACTGTCAAATTATGAGGTACCATCATATATTGGGTGTTCTTTGACCTCAGTTTCAAACCATGTAATTTCTCTGATAGTTGTGCATGTCCTTGAAAATATTTCATATGAACCTTTTTCCCAACTATCAAATGCTAGTTCTGAATATTCATCCGCTGATTGTATGCTCCTCCAACTTACTGATCCATTAGTAGCAAGATTTATGTAGTCTTCTCTCGTTCATGTTTTTACAGTGTACAACTGATCCAAGTCTTCTCCCTCCATATTGTTTTCCGTTGGCTTCGTGTATGGAGGGCCTACATATAGATCCAAGGGTTGAACTACTTTTATTCTGTCTTCCTAAAATGTCATAGTTTCTTTATTTAGGTCATGTTGGAAGATTGGTTTTTGTCATTGATGTCAACCCTAGTCATGGGTTTTAGACCGCAAGATTGATGAAGGTATTTGGACATGAAGGAAAATGCACATGAAGATACAACACCCATGGATGGATAGTATACATCATGTTGTTTATGGTGGTATGTGGAACGTCACGTGGATCCTCATGGTTGAAGAGAAATGAATTTTTGAAGATGACAAAGTGAATTGTACGTGTAGGCCCTGAAGATAAATACAGAAAAGAATTACAAAATAAGAAAGTGTCAGGTCGGCCCTAACGTTAAAATGAAGTGACATAAATGGTATAAATAAACATTATTATACATTCATTTTTTATACAAGTCAAATTTCAGAGGTAATAAGAAGATAATAAGGCCGGATTTCAAGGGAAGATGAAGTCTTTTGGTGATGTGTTCTAAGGTATGTTATTTTCAGGTCATCTTACCATTTTTGATATAATTTTTTTTCTAGAACGATTCGGATGGTGAAATCGCTATCGTATTCATAAGACATATCAAGGTACCTCTGGTAAAAATTTCATCTCTTGATTCCCTATAATTATGGATATACACTCTATGGAAGATAGGGTTTGTGACCAGTCCTGAAGCTATTCAATAAACAGGTGTTCCGGGTAAAATAGTCATAACCTTTTCATAAAGAATCAAAATTAAGTGGGAACACTTCCATTAGAAATATTACGGACTGTTGTTTCTTGTGTGCTAGTTTTCAAATCGTATGTTAGATATTGAGCATGGGGCATGTTGTACAAGTTGGGTCTTCTGAACAGACCAGAATTGAATAAAGTCTACCATTCTTTCTATAACCTCTTTTTGGGGAGGATTCAAGGAGTGAAAATTGGAGGAGTTTCAGAGAATACATTGAGTA
>ML785416.1:282020-295593 GCA_009831015.1 Picea engelmannii
CAAGAAGATCGAACAACATATACATCCTAGACATGAAGAAGAGAGAGAAGATAGAAGCCACACAAAAGGATTCTAAGGAAGAAAATGTCCCAAAGACCAAAAATAAGGATGAAGTATTATTGAGTGCCACATGTTCAGGGGGACCAACCCTAAAGAAGAGAGTTACATTTTTCTATTAAACTCAGGGGGAGCATCCCTAACCTTTTCCATTGATTTCAAAGGGGGAGAGAAATTCGGATCATGATGATAGGGGGAGCATGAGTGTTGCCATCAATGACAAAAGGGGAGATTGTTGGAAGATTGGTTGTTGTCATTGATGTCAACCCTAGTTATGGGTTTTGGACCACAAGATTGATGAAGGTATTTGGACATGAAGAAAAATGAACATGTAGATACAAAACCCATGGATGGATAGTATACATCATGTTGTTTCCGGTGGTATGTGGCACGTCATGTGGATCCTCATGGTTGAGGAGAAATGAATTTTTGAAGATGACAAAGTGAATTGTACATGTAGGCCCTGAAGATAATTACCGAAAATAATTACAAAATAAGAAAGTGTTAGGTCGGCCCTAATGTTAAAAGGAAGTGACATAAATGGTATAGATAAACATCATTATACATTATTTTTTGATACAAGTCGAATTTCAGGGGTAATAAGAAGATAAGAAGGCTAGATTTCAAGGGAGGATGAAGTCTTTTGGTGATGTGTTCTAAGGTATGTTATTATTAAGTCATCTTCCCATTTTTGCTATAATTTTTTTTCTAGAATGATTCAGATGCTAAAATCGCTATGGTATTGAGAAGACATATCAAGGTAACTCTGGTAAAATTTTCATCTCTTGATTCGCTATAATTATGGAGATACACTCTATGGAAGCTAGGGTTTGTGACCATTCCTGAAGCTAGTCAATAAACAGGTGTTCCGGGTAAAATAGTCATAACGTTTTCATACCAAATCAAAATGAAGTGGGACCACTTCCATTGGAAAGAGTATAGAATTTAGTTTCTTGTGTGTGAGTTTCAGAATTGGATGTTAAATATTGAGCACAAGGCATGTTGTACAAGTTGGGTCTTCTGGACAGACCAAAATTGAATAAAGTCTACCATTCTTTCTATAACCTCTTTTTGGGGAGGATTCAAGCAGTGAAAATTGGAGGAGTTTCAGAGAATACATTGAGTAATATTATCTATAGGATCAGATTACTCCAATAATTGAAGAATTGCAGAAATTGAAGAAGTCTCAGGAAGCATTATCAGGTTTTGTGTGATGATTGGTTGATGGTGATGATTTAATGTAAAGTTTTATTATCTCTCATATATTCTTGGGTGGAAGGAAGGGGAAAGGATGGAGAGTTCAACTCTCTCTTGATATTGGAGGATTGTATCTTCCTCTTGGAGGTTTATCCATCCCTCTACATTTGGAAGCCGTGGCTACCTTCGGAAGTCATTACTTCCCTTGAACAATAAACTATTGATTATTTCTCATATATTGTGCATTGTGTATTATGGTGTTTTGGTGTAACTCTTGTACTATTGTTCATTGCTCATTGGATATAGTTGAATGGTTTAAGTATAAGTTGAAAAAGGTTTTAAATTGTACTTGATACTGAGTCACCCCCCTCTCAGTATCAACTGGTCAATCACCGCATAGTTGTCATAAGCCCAATCAATACCAAGTAGTGAAGGATAAGGTTCCTTATCCCCCATGATTTTGATCACCTCAAAATCATCTACAATCTTCACTCCTGCAACATGTATTTCTACATTCTCTAGTCTTCCTATTGGAAAAATACAATATTGATTGGCCATTCTTAGTTTCATTGGGGAATATGTCAACTCAGGTTTTCCTAAATCTTCCCAATTCTTTTTAGGTAGTATATTAACATCAAATCCTAGATCTAACATGACATCCTTAATATCAAACTCATCTAGTTGGGATACTAATATAAACTCTTTTCCTGTCCATAGTTTCCTTCTTTGCACTCTCTGAGTATTCTTCTTAGGCAGATTAGTCTTTATTCTCATTTTTGGATATTCTTCAGTTCCTAGGACTAGGTACAGTGCACTGCGTAACTTTTCTATCAACTGGTCATTCCCAAGGATATTAGAAAATAACTAAAACTAAAGTTCAACTACATTTTGAGGTTGCTTGGGCTGTCTCATTGGGATTACAAGGTTTCTGGGTGCAAGGGGTGAAGCAAGGACTTGCGCTATCCTAGGGTAAATGATAGGATCAAGGGGTTTTTCTTCAATCTCAGGGCCATGGATATTCTAAAATACTTATATGGCATTTTTAAAGAATAGATTATGTTTTAGAGGATCATACTTATCCTCCTTAGGTGTTGCTTTCTGTATTTGAGGTAAATTGTTAGCATATGTGCCAGTCTTTGCCACTCCTTGAGTAATGATATTAAGATTGGGTACTTTTCCTCGAATAACTCTCTTTATCTCTGAACTAATGATATTAGTTCCTCATTGACGTACCTGATATTCCCATTTTTCAATTATCTCTGGGAAGTCTTCAGTTGCGTTCCCATTAGTTCTAAAGTGAGATCACCATGGATGCCTCAGATGAGGAAAATATATAGCCATGTGGCCTTTCTTATCACTATTGTACAATATATTTGGTCCTCTTCCCCCAGTCCTTCCTCCTCTTAATTTTCCTCCAGCTCCACCTCCTTGAACTCTTCCCGAGCCTTGAGGGGTTTTATTTACCCTAAATGATATTCGATCTAGTATGTCTGTAAGTGCATCCAACAATCTAACTGATTCGTAGCATGTGTGGTAGATGTCAAAAACTCGCAATGCATAGTATTCAGTATTGTTGAATACTTTTGAATAATGGGGCATTGTCTCGACCCATTCCCATGGATTCAGAAAGTCTTTCAATACTCAACTAATGGTGTTGCTTGATTATCTAGAAAAGTGTGAAACAGGGTTGGGGTATGGATTGGTAAATTGGAGGATACTTGTGCAACTCCTCCTGTGGGTCCTGGTGAGGATCCCATCGAATTCTAAGGAGGTCACATTCCCCTCATTCGTGGACATTCTTTCACTAGATGTCCTTTTCTGTAACATCCACTCCACTAGAATTGTGTTCATCTTGGTCTGGGTATCATCAATTCTTTAATATTCTCTATAAGGGTTGATATTTTCCCTTGTTGTTGCGCCAAATTTGCATTTGTTGGGGGTCTAGTCACTCTCAGGATCCAGGGATGTCCTACCATGGCTTCAATCTTCATTGATTGTTACAAGGCATCTGTCAAAGTGCTTATCCGATGTTGTGTTAACATAATCTGTGTCAGAGGTAGAAATCCATGGATATACCATTCTCTTTGATGTTTTTCATGGATCAGATATGCTAACCTCCCGATAGAATCTTTAAACTTCTGGCTATATTCTCAGGCTAATTCACCTACCCTTTTTTGAATTTCATGCAACTTAGATAGAGCTTGTTGTTCTGACTGAGGTAGCTTAAGCTTTGGTATGAACTTTGTATATACCTAGTCAACTGTGAATGCTTGACCTTGAACTCCTAATACTCCTAGATAAATGGCATTCATGTACCATTTGAGAGCATGACCTCTCAAAGTAGTCTAGAACTCAACTAGTTTATTCACATCTAGAGTCCCTCTAGACCTCCAGATTGCTTCGCATAAGAACCAATTCTGCTCAACATCCTCATCTCCCTTACACCATAATTATGGGTATAGAGAAATCAAACCTCCTACGTTACCAACCATTGTTGATCTTACTACTCCTACTAAGATAAAACCTAATTGTCTTGTGTGATCTACCAGGGGATCCCAATATCCTCCCAGTATTCACGCTTCCCAGTTATGGTTGACTGACTGACTCTAATGGAACAAGACTAGCATAAGAAAGGTAGTATAGAATTTACCACTTGTATAGAATACACTTGGGGTATGGGTGATTCGGGGTTGGTGCCACTAGCTTCAGGGTGGGTTTCTTTGATCTAGGGGGTCTCGGTCTCATCCTTTGGAGTGGTCTCCTCAGATGGATTCCTGATATTTCCTGGCATCGGGGTTGAATCTTCTCTTTCTTCTTCAATATCCATGATAACTTCCTGTTCCTATGCTTCTACACCTTCTTCTTCTTTTCCATCCTCTTGGGGACTTATTTCTCTCTACGCTTCTCTCTCTCTTAATCTTTGACTGGCCAGTCTTTCTTGTCTTCTCATATTTCGCAACTCTTTCATTTTTCTTTCCTCGACTTATCCTAGTTTGACTTCTATCCACAAATTCTCGAACTATTTTACTACTTTCTTTATCGTACTGTACCACCACTTCTCAACTATGGCGGCTCTTTTCAAGGCTCACTCATATCTTGATTCGATTTCTTGTTGCTCCCCCATTTTTCAAAGAACCCTCTCCCCTCTCTCAGGCCATGAATCCACCCCAACCTCACCCCACACCAAGCAAGGTTGTTTACACTACCATCTCAGTTGGGGACATAGTCAACATTCCCTCCGCCATTAAGAAAACCTTAATCCACATGGGGATTTACCTCAACATTCTTCCCCTTGTGTATTTCTTGAAATATTCTTCTGCCCTTGAAAACGATTGGCAATTCTCAACCACAAACTCGATAATGTATTCTTATAATGTTGTATTGACCCAAAAATCGATCATTTGCATTACCGGAGGATCTATCCAATGAAGTGTTGCGATATTTTTCTATCCCAAGCGTAGGTCTTATTGACTCGTTCTTGTAATTCTGGAGCTTCTTGGACCCTATCTATCCAGTGGAAAATTTATTCTAGGAGCTTAACCCAGAATATATCGTACTGGTCACTCAATCTTTCTGAGTAAAAGATGACCTCCCATGTATCTTTCACAGATTCTCATCTTAGCTTCGTTTCTTTCCATATTAAGGCATCACAATTTATCTCCCACCACTAGTGAATATTAGATCTGTCAATCCATCAAAGCATTCTCCCTATAGGTTCCCCTTTAATGAAGGTCCCGACAACATAACCATTTTGTTGGTGCAGAATTGATTAGGCCAGGGTCCTTCTCAGGTTACCAAAAAAAGTCACTGAGTATTCTAGAGCATTGGAATTTTGATATCCTCTGAAGAGAAGAAGTCTCACCTGAACCACAACCAAGATAGGAATATAGGGAAGGGAAAAGAGAATACTTAGGTGGGTTCCAGAATCTTCAAGATTCACCATGATCTTGCACAAGATAGACTAATCACCAAAAATATATGAACTTATTCATAACTGAAATTAAATAAAATCAAGTTGAGATAGCATTTGTAAATAGATACAACACATTGACCTCATCAACCAAAAAGAAGTATTTTAAGGAGAAAATTCATAAGCATACACATAAAATGACACAGTAATTTCAAAATTGAAGGTCCTTCCATATATATTATTAGAATAGCTTCTCGGGTACAATCTCAGAGATACATATCAAGAATATGTTATAATATTATGGATCTTGACTCATTTCACAGAGCTCTATCTACCCTTTTCCCCAAAACTGTATACAAATTACAATCACAAAACATTTATTCTATCTGTGCCTCTATACCATCTATGAAAAAACCCAAAAAACAAGAAACTACACCCAACCATACCCAACAATAACATCCAACCCTTTTACAATAATATACATCTCATATATATAGGATGAGTGGGATCTTCTATCTTTATAATTCACGTTATTTCTTGTTCTTGTTTTGTTGTAACTTATTTTGCCTCGCTGGTGTTGCGATGTCCCTTTTCGCAATTGTTTTATGTTTCTTTGCTTGATCCACTGTCCAACTACTTTGTATCTTGCGTAACTCGTGTTTGACCAAAATTGGGACTGTAGTCCTCCTTGCACAACTTCAAACCCAAAATGAAGGGCCCAAGAGAAGTCATAATCCCATTCGAAGGCATTTCCATTTATCCTGTGCTAGTAGGAATAGCCTGGGGTCGGAACATGAATGCCACAATATCTTTAGAAAGATACTAGATCAAGTTCAAAGGAGTTAGAAGAAAAATCATAATCCCCCTAGACCCAAAAGAAGGAAAACCATGTGTCAATACATGGGATGCAGCTCAGGAATAACACCAACTATATCAAGTGATGCATGAACAAAAATACAATTCCAAACCCAATAGCGAGGGAGAAATACTAGTTGGATATCCATTTTCGACAGGAAAGAATTCATATACGAAATTTTACAACTGGAATATGGATAAATATGTAGCACAAGCCAAAAAATGTTGGTCAATAAAGGAAATAACTATCAAACGATCTAAATCATGCTCTTATATTCATGTAGTCCCTATCATCGCTGAAAGAAAAAAAAAAACAACAACATTAATACCGGTTGATGCAGACATAAAAAAATCCCACGATTTAATGGACAAAATTTTCCATCAGCACATGTCGACGAAGTCTCCAAATTAGTTGGCGAAAAATGAATAATACAAAGTCTTCTTGAATCCTTCACTGGCCAGGTAGCCCGATGGTGGGAGAATCATGCAAATCGACTTCAAACAAAGAATACTGCCACATTATATTTTGAGGAAAGATTTAGTGGGAAAAATCGCTCTACAAACATATACATCCCAATATTTAAACATGGATTCAACCCAATGATCCACATACAAAAGTGTGAGAAAGAATGGAAAAAACAAGTCTTCCATGATAAAAGAGTATGGTCACATGTGTTCCGGAATACATTAGATGATATACCGCACAAGTGGTATCATATTGAGGAAGCATCGGGGCAAACATTTGACTAGAATGTGATAAAAAGTAACTTTCTTAAATACTTTCAAGTCGGATCAAAAATGAAACTTCTAAAAGAAACTGAAAATGAAATCAATAGTTCTATACAAAAATCAAATTCCAAAGAAAGGAAGGAAAATGGAGAAATTAGACAAAAAGCGAAGTTAAGAAGGATTAAAAAAAACTTAAATAAAGTACTTAATAAGTCAGTTTCCTTACTTAGGTACAAAAAAATTGTTCAACAACTACTAGATGTACAACCAACATAACTCGTTAGAGAATTCGCTCATGCAAAAATGGGAAGAAAACAGAGCCCCTAGACAACAATCAGAGTAGAAACACATAACAGAAAAACAAGTTCAATCCTCGAACGAGACTTATGAAATTACTTAAATAAGAACATCAGCTGACCAACGGATCAAGATATTCATCAACCAATTGAAGAAAAAACACAGAAGTATGAATTTCACCAACTAAGAAAGCATATAAGATATCAACCGAGTGAGCATACATGCAACTACAACTATGAATTCAAAACACCAAGTATTAATAGAGTCCACAAAATATCGAAAGGAAGCATGACTAAGTGCTTTGAAAAAAGAACCCCGACCCTCCAAATGGATCGACCTGACTAAGAAGACCTACCAAATACCGATCAATTCAAGAACACAGTCCGAGAAAATAAAAATGACATAAGCGGTATAATTAAATCACATGAATACATTAATGCTATTAATACTCAAAAATACAAGCATGTCCTTCATTCCTTCATCAACGTGTAGATCACTTCACATGAACAAACAATTAATTTCAACACCAACATTGAGGTGAATGAATTAATACCCCTGCTGGACGAATTAATGTCTACACTCCATCTCCCTCTTATAAATTTAGAGGAAGCATATATATGATTTCACCTCACTATTTTTTTTCACCCGAGAAACTACATGTTCTTGATAGCTCGCAGGGAGCATGTCATCCCCTATGGGGCCAATGTTAGCACATAAACTTGTCAAAGTCTTGCAAGTTGTGGTTTCTACCCAGGTCTATAGTTTTTTCTATCTTTCCTCCTTTGCAGACCTGATCATAGGTTGTTTCCTCTTGGCTTGTAGTTTTCATTATGTCTTCTTTCATCTAGTTGATCGATCCATTTACCTTGTCAGATTGCCTAAGAACTATCGGTCCCAAGCCTTTCTGTTTTCCATAAAGATGATCACTTCTCTCTATAAATATATCTCTAATCCTTTTATCTCCTTGAGCCTTTAGCCAATCATCCAATTAATTGTTCACAGGCCGCAGTCATGAGAAACAAGTGCAACACTTGAAGCCGTTTGATGTGGACGCGAATCAGGCAAGTGAGGAAGATCAGTTTTCAATGACAGATATCCCTCAAGAAGATCAGATTGATAGCCATAGGGTGATCAATATCATATAGTTTCATGAACTATAGCGGGCAGAGGTATGAAATCACGAGGCCCATCCTAGCCGTTGATACTAGGAAGGATGCACGGCGTTGGATCAACATTTTTCTAACTCGCAGGATGGAGCAGTCAAAGGTCAGAGTCTTGAGGACTTGTGAAATGTGAAGTCATGATAAAATTTGTGCCATCCATTTCATAAGGACCTGTGACGCAGGATCCAAATTGCAAAAAACGTCCTTTAGAGAGGTTTGAGGCAAGAAGGGTTGATGGTCCGAGGTCCCAAAATGATGATATGATATGGGTCGTTGGATGCAAAGCGATGTGTTTCACACGATTCGAGCTATCGTGATTTCGTGACTTGAATATTTCAGCATGAATCACAATGTGAACTCGTGAAACACAAAATCATGACATGCCCAAAAGATGGGCCCACAGTCACAACCCACAGTCATGTGGAAATTGGGTCCTAAAGAGAAGGAAAGCATCTGTCAAGCAACGAGCGGCTGAGGTTGTTTGAGGGGAAGATTGTGGCCATCAAATTCGAGGTAAATCCAATTGTTGATCCATACTGACCATTTTGTAGTTTCTGACATCGAGACATTATGGGCCAGGGGGAGGGAGGACTCCCAAAATGAGAAATTATGATATTTGATATGGATAAGTGTGGGGTCACGGCCCGTGATCACGTAGGTCAGGAGAATGGAGACACATAAAATATCAGAGCACCTGATTTGGTCATAGAGAAGGATCCTTATGACCTTGAGGTGCCATTTTGTACTCGAAGGAGTTGTGAGCTCGCCGAGAGAATTCATGGGTGCCAGGCTTCATCCTAATCCCAATGAAGGTAGTTAATGAAGTTGGGGAAGGTGGTTGAAACCTAGTTTCACCACATAAATGGAAAGAATGGAAACTTTGACCATGGAGGGAATATTGTCAGCTGAAAGTTCCCTATCATAGATTTTCTCATAAATCCCATACTGATCTGATCTTGCGTCTGACAGAAGAATGCAAGTGCAGTCTGATAGAAGAAGATTCAGATGACAAGCCTTGAATGCAATGATCGGAGTGTGCTTCTAAAGGGAGCAAGTTTCTTTGATTAAGAATACTCAATTTTGATATTTTGTTAGGGTCGATGATAGAGATAGGCTCCCCTATTGTAAATTTTTAGGAAAGCCTTTGGTTTCTGGTTATGTATCTATATTTGAGACTTCTTGTTTAATCCATTTCAACTTTTCTTACTCCATGTTATTATGCATCTGATATTGAATGTTCATGATTGAAGGATTCACATGGATTATTGTGACTGTGTAGCAATGGATGTTTGATTGCAGTGATTTCATAATGTTTTCAGTTTCCTGAAGCCCTGAATCCAAGAAGATCTTGTTTTCTGAGTTTTTCCTCCTTAGGCTACTGGAATACCTAACATCATAGCAGACCTTTACATTTTCTTCTCAAGTTCTTCATCCTACTCACCCTTACTACAACATACTGACTGAATTTAAGCTAAGACCTCACCTGCTTGTGCATACCAGTCCAATTTTCCGAGTTAGGATGATATTCTCTCAAGACTACACCCATTTGACCATATTATAACCAATTTGTGACATAAAATTTGGATGGGTATCAGGCTTACCTCTTCCACAATCCAAAGGTGACTTCTGGTGCTAACATTTTTGGCACCATTGTTGGGGACAAAATTGAAGATTTTCCTTGGGATTGAACGACAAATCTTACTAGTTATGAAGGTGCATCAGAACTTAGTACATCAAAGATTGCAACTGTGCACCTAGCGACTCCACTGTGGTGACTCCATTGATGCAACTCCACTATTTCAGCTAGGGCTTCTAGAGGCAGACACACGAGGTCTACTCCATAGCTACCTTTAGTAACACCTGAAGTTGACCCTGAGAAAATTGTCAGAGAGGGAAAGGCCACTCACGAAGGTACTTTTGCTACTCAACTGGGTATTTCTGATGATTTTCACTCTCCTCCTTTAGAAAATCTGATATCTGCTTCTCATTCTCCTATTATACCACCTGTTGGATTTTCTCGAAGTTTAAAGTTTGGGAGTGTTCCTGTTGAGTTTTCCCCTCTGGGTCTAAATTGGGAGGAAGAAATCCTTGGCACTCCTCTCTCCCCTAAATTTGTACCTTAGTCTAGACCCAAAACCTCAGAATATTTTCTCACTCCAAGTTTGATTACTCCTCCTCCTGTTAGAGTTATTGATTTTCCAGAAAGGGAAACCTCTTCTCCTTCAATCCCTTTATCCTTTTCTCCAAATCCTCTATTGTTTTACTTTCTTCTTAGAATATCAGTTCCATTCTCCCCTATTCAAAACCCTTCCCCTCCTAGTTCTCCTCCACTTACCATACCTATGGTAGGTGATAACCCCCCTAGGAACATAATGGATGCCATAGTGGACGAAAGATATCATCCTCTAGTCCTACCTCAGCTAATCAATTCTCTCCCTACTGGAGATTACCTAAATTATATTCCCAAGTTCACGGGAGAAGAAGACATAACTGTCGAAGAACACCTTGATGCCTTCTATAGTTATGCAGACAATCTGAATATTGAAAATGAGGATGTCTATATGAGAGTCTTTGTCCATAGCCTTGATGGTGAGGTTAGAAAATGGTTTAGAGGATTGACCCTTGGATCTATTGCTGGTATTGAAGCTCTAGATGATGTTTTCCTAAGGCAATGGGGAGATAAAAAAGACTTTATGTATTATATCATAGATTTTGGTTCCCTGAAGAGGAAAGAAGGAGAATCTGTCCCTAAATTCTCCAAAAGATTCAACAAGATGTACAATAAGATCCCTGTTGAGATAAAGCCTACATAAACCTTTGTCAAAATCACTTATGCTAGTGCTTTTTCCCCAATTTCTACCTCCTTTTGAGAGAAAGAAGAGATACTTCGTTGGCTCATATGCAAGATGTTTCTCTAGAAGTAGAATCCAATGTGTTAGCAGTTGACCAACTCAGAAATAAAGCTGACAGAGACAGAGGAAGGGGAAGATCAGATGCCTCAACCTCTAGTTCTTCTACATCCTACCCTTAAGTAGATGAATTGACCAAGATGGTAAAGTCCTTGTCTACAAAGATGGAGAAGATGAAATTCAAGGGGAAGCAAGGTTATAAGAATACCCAAAATGATGATAAAAAAGACAGCTTCAGAAGACCCAACAATGCCCCTCAAATACTCTTGAGAGAGCCTAGAAACAGAGAGATAGATGATCATAAAATCCAAACACCTCTCCAAAATAACCTAGTTGTTGATGAAGAGAGGGGGGAAGAAGAGCTTGATACTAAAATCCATTGTCTTGGAGACACTTCCCCATGTCCCCATTTGACTCAATATGCATACGAGGAATCCCTCATGAACAATCAAATAAATGAGTTAAGTAAGGGTGAGAGGGCCAATAATATCCCTAATAAATACCATCTCAGGTGTAAAAAGAAAGAAGAGAAGTCTGACATCCCTGATCAGCCTTCAAGACCAGAGAAGCCTGCTAGATATGTAGCAAACAACAACAAATAAAATAAATCTCAGAACCCTTCACCAATACCCAAAGACTCTGTCCCAGAAGTGAGAGAAGATCTGAAGCCCCTTTCCTCCTTCAGCTTTGAGCATGAAATTTAGAAGATTAGGATTTCTGTCCCCCTTTCAGAACTAGTCAAGCAAGAATATTTTAAGAGATCCCTATCTAAAATGTTGCGGCCTGAACCTTTGTATCATCCCTCAGAATCCATCAATTTGCAAGACAAGAAACCAACAGTCATCTTAGGTACCATTGTAGAAGATATATATGATTCATCACCTCCCTTCTACACATCATTGAACATACATGACAACGTACTGCATAATTTTCTGATAGATTCAGGGGCCTCTCATAATCTCATGCCCAAAACTGTCATGGAAGAACTAGGACTGGAAGTCACCAAAGCATACCATGACTTGTATTCTTTTGATTCAAAGAGGTTGCAATGTCTTGGGGTCATCAAAGATCTAGTTGTGACCTTGTTTCAACTACACATGAAAAGTGTGTTCATGGATATTGTGGTGGCTTATGTTCCCCCCAAGTTTGGCATGCTATTGTCAATATATTGGATTAAAATACTTGGGGGAACCTTGCAAATGGATATCACATAGGCTACCATTCCATTGTTCGAAAGGGAGGATAGGAGACTCTACAGAGAAGCTCAGTTAGCCTACATTATTAGTGATGAAGCGGACCCCAACAATAATCCTATATTTTCCCTTGACACTGATTTGGGATCCAGCTTGTTGCATCTCACCGATACCCTTGAACCTTCTCTTGAGATCATAAATTCCACTACTCTCTGTGAATATTCTCCTCCAATTTCCTCTGTGTGGAAAATGTTTTTCGACGGAGCCTTTTCTAGAGAAGGTGTTGGTGTTGGAGTAGTTTTTGTTTCCCCTGCTCAAAAAATCATATCTCTGTCTTACAAATTAGAATTTGAAATTACCAATAATGTGGTAGAGTATGAAGATCTTGTTTTAGGATTGAGGGTTGCAAAGGACATTGGAATTGAGTGTTGGATCATGTTGTCATTGATGCCAATGGTTTGATTGATTGATGTCAAGTGATTGATTGATTTCAAAGGATTGATTGATTGATGATTTATCTAATATAATATGTATTGTCCTTGATGAGAATGCATAGATGAAGATGGATCAATGAGTTGTCATTATGAAGATGGATCGATGTGGTTCCATTGGTATATGATGCATTGTTGGAAAAATGTATAGATGACTCATTATTGTCTTATCATGATTGATAAGGTGCACAAATGGATGAACTCCAAAGTGGTCCCCTTATGGTGGAAGCCATCACGGGAAGATGCTTTGCGGATTGAGTTATCCTAGAAGAATGGTTGGAGGACCCATGCTCTCATTATTGTCTTATCATGATTGATAAGGTGTACAAACGGTTGAACTCCAAAGTGGTCCCCTTATGGTGAAATCCCTCATAGGAAGACGCTTTACGGATTGAGTTATCCTAGAAGAAAGGTTGGAGGACCCATGCTTGTATGAGGAATAACGAGATGAAGATCAAGGAAATTGTTGGTGAAACTATCCCAGATGGATAGTTCTTGTCATGCCATTTCTGGTGGTATGTGGAATGTCACATAACTCCTCCTGGTTTGAGAGTTATGGCCTTATGAAGATGAAGGACCCTCACATGAAGGCTTGAAGCCCCCAAAGTCAAAGAAGTCAAAGTGACATAAAAGAACAAATGATAAAATAAGGTGAAAAAATCAAGAAGGAATATTTATGGAAAGTGGTTAACCCTAAAAATAAGGAAAATAGGTTAAGTGACCTAGAAATGGGTTAATATTATTTATTCAAGGTGGATTATTTAAATAATCA
>ML785416.1:302325-320018 GCA_009831015.1 Picea engelmannii
TTTTTGTTTGGGGATGCTGAGTTTATTATCCAGAAGATCATAAATTCTTATCAGGCTAAACATCCTCAACTTAGAAGTTACAGAAATCAAGTGTGGGATATGGTTGACAACTTCTTCTTGGATTTAAACATTGCGTTTATTCCCAGAGAATAAAATTTCATGGCCGATTCTCTGGATGTCTCAGTGAGCCATTTCAAAGTCCCTCTGCCACCCAAACTCAGGTATGATATAGAAGTGAAATATAAACCCTCTATACGTGAAAATGTCAAGCATTAGAAAGTGTTTGAGGACGATCTTGAAATCAAAATATTTTTGGAAGATGTTGAGGATTTTTTCAGCATTACACATTGATCAAGATCTTGATTCTAACATCGATCCTCTTGTTTATGTTTTTCTGAACAAGATTTCCAATCATTGTATTGTCCAGTTGGCTAGAAATCATATCCCAAAGGGAATAATTCCTTTGGAAATATTATTCGATAGGAATGATGTGGCAGCAAAGGGTAAAGTTTCAAGTGAGGATGTTGATGTGGCTGAGTGCGATATTGGCACAGAGGGGAATCAAGATTTGTCAAATTGTCAAGTAGTCTGTCAAAGGAGAAGAGGGTCGAGTATACTAAACTATTAAAGGAATTTGTTGATGTGTTTTCCTGGACCTATGAAGACCTTCGAACATATGACACCAGTTTCATTGAGCATAAGATTCCATTGAAAGAGGAATCCAAATCGTTTAGGAAAACATTAAGACAGATAAATCCTATGTTGTTGCCTATTATGGAAAGGGAGGTGAAGAAGATTTTGGATGCTCATATTATTGTTCCTTTGATATATTATAAGTGGGTATCCAACCTCATCCCAATAAGAAAGAAGAGTGGAGAAATCAGACTATGTGTCGATTTCAAAAATCTGAACAGGAGCTCAGAGAAGGACAATTACCCACTGCCAAAGATGGAACACATATTTCATAGGGTAACTGGTGCATCTAGGATTTCCATGATTGATGGTTTTTCTAGCTACAACCATATCTCTGTCCTGTCTAAAGACCAAGAAAAGATAACTTTCACCAGTCCTTGGGGCACATTCATGTATGCCAAAATTCCCTTTGGATTGATGAATGCAGGAGCAACCTTTCAACGAGCCATGGACATAGCCTTCATTGGAGAAAGGGATAAATTTGTGGTTGATAGGTGTTCTATATGCACTAAAAACACACTAAAAATCCTCAATTAAATTGTCAACTAGGTGTAAGTAAACTTAGAGTTGTAGCAAAATATATGCCAAGGTAGAAGGATTGGAGGTAGTATAGTTTAATTAAGGAAGTGGCTATCTAAGGGATAATCTATTCAAGCAAATACTACTAATGATCAAACTCTACTAAGAAACTTAATCTATGTACCCTAAGTAACCTTTGAATGAAGGATCGATGGATAGTTCTTAAGAAAGAAAATGGAAACCCTACTTAAATCAAACTAGTCCATTCATAACAATAATAAAAATCAACCTATTCATCTAATAAGAAAATAGAAACAAAAAACTACTTTAATTAACCTATTCAAATTCAATAAGAAACTATCCTGTGAAAGAAGGTAAATAGACAAAAAAACAACTATTATATTACAACAAGTAAGCAAGCAAGCAAGACAACTAGATAACCTATGATAACTCCTACAACAAGTAAACTAAATAAGTCTACTCAATAAGTAACTAATTAAGCTAAGAAACAAGTGAACTCTATTCTTGAATTAAACTTCACAACTACTTCTAAATTACAAAAGGAAATCTACTAAATTGAAAGCAAGAGGAATTAACAACTAATCATTAATATATGATAAGAAAACTACTCTTTAACCTACCAAAGAAAAATACTATCTATCCTACAAAAGAAATGAAACTATCTCCTAAGCTATGAAAGCAAGAAAACTATCTTCTAATCTATGAAAACAAGAAAACTATATTATAATCTATGAAAACTCAAATATAGTGTTGATGGTTGTGTCTCCGGTGTCTTATAATATTATGATGGCATTTAACAATGAATGATAATTCAAGAGGGATAAACTCGATATTGACTTCAATAGCAAAGTGAAAAGTGTGAATTCGGCAATCTAGTGAAAACTTAGCCATTATAGAAACAACATCAACTATCCTGCATATCCATGTGATTATTGATCATGCATTAATCATCAAAAGTTATAAAGAGATTATGCTATGAAATTCAATTGCACTTTATACTATGTAAGCAAATTCATACTATACTAAATTCAATCATTAACTACAAATTGAAATTGCAACCTAAATCTAAGAAATAAATTGCATGAAGTAAGCTAAACTAGTTCTATTTAATAATTCAAATTGCAAAAAGAAGAAATACTCATAAACACAAATTAAACATCATTCTAGCATATGACAAGTAAACAAATGAGAAAATTAATTAACAACTAGATAAGAAAAAACTAAATAGTAATTGAATAAGAAATCTAAAAATGAAAGCTAGAACTAATACTATCCATCCACCGAAGCTCTATCAAAGAAAACATGAGTTAAAATTCTATTCTAAAACTCTATTTTTATCATCTATTTCAGCATAAAGGAAAACTTAATCTATCATCTAGCTACACACACGATTAGTATCTAAGCTTTCAAGATTGCTTCTACTATCTACAAATTCAATGCATATTAAAAAGATCTTTTATATCAACTTGCAAAACTAAATTAATCCGATTAAATCATAAACAACAAATTATATAACAAAGAAATAAAATAACAATTCATGTACGTAAATAAAATAAAAAGACATCTATACTACTCAATTTACAAGCAAAATCATAGGATAGTTACTTGGACTACTGGTCGACCCCCCAACAAGTCGTGGTCATTCCTCAAATGCACACCACGAACTTTAACAAAGCGATTTCACCATTAAAACTAAAAACGCAGGTTTTACACACTCTGGCAAAATAACAATAAAAATTGTCTTTCTCTCTAACTCTCTACTTCTTAACTTCTTAACTATTGTCTGACCATTGAGGTGGTATTTAAAATTTGTACAAGCTGAGAGTTCAACCACTAGAGGGTCGATCCTTTTCTAAAAACAATAAATTTCATTTAAGATTCCCTAACTACCGAAATGAGGCGAGCCGATAATCGCCCAACATAACAATCCAAATCGAGTTGTCAAGAGTTTAGTAGTTGGAGGCCACAAGCACGAGCAAAACACATATCTCTGATTCACCCATTGTTGGCCACTAATACCATAACCACCAAATCTCCTATCATTTTTGTGCAGGACAGAGTGTCGGATGGAGTACCAGACTGAGTGTCAGATGGAGTACTAGACTGAGTTTCAGAATAAAAAACAAGATGATATTTTACCTTGTGACATACAAAACATGAATTAGTCTCCTGGGATCATAAAAACATATTGATTTAAACTCAAAATCATTGCAAAACATGAATTATGCATACCTGGTTTGGATCATAGCATTTTGACACAAAAGTTGTTCAAAAACTTCTTTAAAACATGAAAACACATATATACATTCGGTAAAAGTATCTAATTAATGTCACAAAATCAATCATATCCAGGGCCCAACATTACCCCCACACCTAAGATTTTTTAGGTCCCACTACAAGCAAAAAGAAATTGCCCTTCATGACTAAACTTGTGAAGGAGGGGGTAGACTAGCTTTAGAAGATTCTCCCTCTTGCCTGAGGGATTTTGACTTAGGCATTTTGTGATGTTTCAATTGCATCCAAAGACTATTATTGGTGGAATTCATATCATCAACCAAATGCTCTAGAGAATTCATTTTGTCTTGTAGGACAACGTTATCATGGCATAAATGACGACTCAATGTTTCATTCTCTCTAAGTTTGAACTGGAGGGTTTGGAGTTTTTGGAGGCTGTTGATGACATGTGAGGAAGCCTTTAGATGTAAATTATAGCCTTTATCCTTTAAACCATGCAAAAAACAATTTTACCTCTGCAAAATTAGTTCCAAAAATTACTTCTGAGAAGCGCAACAATTCTAGCTTGATGAACTTTGTGAAAAATAGGTATCAAAGTGACACCTATAACTACAAGACAATAACTCTTGCATAAAACCTGAGAGAGGTTTTTGTTTTTGAATATTTACTTGATAAAAATATCTGTTAGTTTTCAAAACTTCACTTTGAGTTTTTAGGAAAACATGACTAAAACTGGAAAAACAGAGTGTTTTATTTTTTGAAAACATAGGCCTCTAAGATGATATAATATATCTGAAACCATAAAGTATATTCAAAAAATGATAGAGGTTATTGTGTTTTAGTATTTTATGAACAAAAAACTCCTCTAGGTTTCAAAATTTGTTTCCCATTTCTTCAGAATCCCAACTTGAATTTGGTTACTCAAAAATTGCAGAAGCACAGTGTGCTCTTAGCCGAAGTGCAACATGGTCTTTGATAGGGATTTTGGAGGCCTTCCCAAAGGATGTTTGGGCTGAAAGTTGTATGGGTGGAAATTTTATGATGTCTTCTACACAATGGAACCATCAAGGACTGCAAATGCCTTCTCCAAACCTCTGAAAACCTGACTTGACGTCAAGTTGTCCAAATGTGCAAAACCCTCCTATAGCGACTGTATTTGGGACATTTCTCTCAAATAATAACACCTGTGCATAAAATTAAGGAGGTTTTTGTTTCTTGGTCTATGGTTGAAAAAAACTCTTTCACTTTTTTCAAATTCATCTTCCTTAATTGAAAAACCAATTTTGAAGTAGAACTTTGACCAAGACAATCATTTGAAAATTTATGAGAAGGAATGATGGCATGACCATGATGAAAATTTATGACCTTGAATGAGTGGAGGGAGTAGGAAGGACACCTAGACACACCAATGACCATTTTACAACCAAGATATGCCAAATTTTATTTGAGAATTTTATTTCGAAAATATAACAATTTGACATAATAACCCTATAAATCACATGAAAGAGTAAATTTGATCACTGGTGACTGACAGAAATGACAGATACTAACAAAAGGTTTGGTTTGTACTGGTAGGCATAGTGAACATTCGAATTTTTATTTCCTTTGATTGATTTGTAACAATTCAAACAACTGTTCTTCTTTTCATAAGCTTGTAATACATATGGCAACAAGTATTTAGAAGTTGTTATTACTCTGTATTTGTCACAAAGAGTAGTTAAGTATAAACAAATGCACACCAAGATTATAACACACACAATGATGTCAGCAATATAGAATTTAACATACCAATACAAACAATTGCTGATATAATATCCCAAGACATTGTAAAAAGATAGTATGACAAAATTTTGACTGAAATCCTACTTCCTCTTCTCATGGGTTTGCTATACAAATGGGCAGTGCTTAGTGTTTTTTATCTCAGCAAACTCCCCCCAGACCGAAGATATGGCATGTGCTCATGCCATGAATTAGAAATAGGTATTTACTATTTTTAGAGGGGGGTTAGCAATAGGCTTCTTGGTCTTCTTGCCCAATGAGGTTGTAGGGGTATCAACAAGTTTCTTGGACTTTTGGCCTGGTAGAGGAATAGTTTGAGAATGAGGGTTTCAATGGAGTAACAATCCCTAGATAAAGTGTCTACTTGCTAGTATTGATTGTAAGATGAGGGTTTGCAAATTGGTAAATGAACTCATCCCACATTTTCCCCAATTCATCTAAGACAAGTAGTTTGATAAGGCCATGGTGAAATAAGTTGTTATGGGGATTAGTTACATTCTTCTTTACTTGGGAAGACATATTCTCAAGATTGGAAAATTCAATGTCTTATAAACTGAAAGTGAGCTAATAATCGAAAGTGACAGGCTTTAAGGATGGAATATCTACTTTCACACGTGATAAATATGGTGATGACTATGAAATGGTTGATTAGCTCCTCTTTTATCCTCTCTTTGGAGTATCCCTTAGCTCCAGAGATGTTCTAAAATTTGGTTTTGAAAACCCTGTTTATAGCTTGCTCTTGGCAACTGGTGGTGTTTGTTATCACTGAAATTTCGTCCGCACATGGAGACAAGAACTCAGCATCATCAAACAGTAATGAAGTCATTCATGGCACTAAATTAATTTCACAGCATTCCAAAAGGGTGAAAAACTATACAAAGTGACCAAAAATTGAAGGGCGGTTTACAGAAGCTGGGTGCGCGCGCACATGTCCAGAACAGGAATGTACCATTGGCGCATACGCGCACGATGCATGGATGTTGGCACAAAAACCCGCGCACCTGCTAAACGACACATTTATTGAATTGGTCGGCCTGCAAACCACTTATGGATCAGCTCCCAAGCCGATTTGACCTTCAAATCTGAGATGAATCCGCATGGTAGGCTGGTCAAAGACCTAATGAAGCCCTAAAGAGCCCCTTTTCACACTTCAAAGGAGTTACATAATCACCCAATGCAATGCTATATAAATCCATGAAGAAACATCATTTTCTCAAGGAATTTAATGTAATGTTATGCTGCCTAGATTGTTTTGAGGACTCACTCCTTGACAATAACACATTGGCACCATTTCATAGAGCCATTCACCTCTCCATTGAGTGGATGTGCTTGGAGTTCTTTCACCATCATTCTCATTTTCTTATTGTAAGGAGAGAAAGTTTGTGAGGGCACAAGAGCCTTCCTTTGGAGGAAGAAGGGACTCATAGTCCCCTTTCTTCATTGTGCTTTGATTTCATCAATTGATCAGCCTAAAAACATTGGTGATATTGGTCTTGTTGTCTTTGTTATTTATTTATCCATATGTTCATAATTTTAGTTTGTTTTAGTTTAATTCTTGCTTATAGTTTTGTTTTTCTTTCTCTAATCCTTTCCTCTACAACTCTCATGCTCAGCAAGACCCAACTGGGCATGTAAGCACCTCTTATTTTCTCACCAAGGTGACGAAGAGGGTGCAAACAGATTGGCGACCATACTGGGGATAAAGGTATCAGTTCCTCCCTCATTTGGGTTTATTTTGCTTTCCTTTTAGTTTGTTTCACTTGCAGGTGCACAAACCGGCCTCTGTCGACCTGCTAACCAGTCAATTCAAAGGAGAATTGAGAGAAATCCATCCGGATTTTCTTTCTCGACCGTTTGCCATAAGTGCGCGGGTATTCCACTCCACAGACGTGCATCGTGCATGCATGCACTTTCGTAACAACCTTTCTTTGCGTGCATGCGCTTTCTGTCTCAACTCTACTCGCGCGCCTGCACTCTATGCGCCTCTGTCTGCACTAGGGGCCGCACATTTGATTAAAATTTCACATTGTAAGGTCTTGGGATGTGGGGAAAGTCATTTTCCTTCTTAAAAATGATGTTATGCATGCTCTAAATACTTCACCACACTTAGACCCCTCATCTTATAAAGGGGATAGTCGAACACACATAGGCACTTAGGTGGATAAAAATCAATTTCCATTATTTGCTTTTTGCCACGTGGATGGCTTGTTTTGACTTACAATCTAAGAAGAACATCAATTTTAATCACATCTAACTCACATTTGGGACTCGAAGGTGAAGTAACAATCCTTGAGTATGCTCTTCTCCTGTGCCTCCAAGCGATCTTGAGAATCAGAAAAAGATTGTAAAAACAATCTCATCTCCCTTAACAAAATTTCAAAACCTTTAGGAGAGGACAAAGGCCCTTTTGGGACCCCTCTTCATTTCATTTTTCAAACACATTTTAAATTTGTAACGGGCCCATACATGCCCACATGTCACAAAGATAGAATAGTGGTTGGAATTTTTCTTTCTTAGATTAAAAAACTAGGAGAGTTTAAAGGTTGTAACGGGCCCATACATGCCCACATGCTCAATCTAGGATAGTTTCATGATTTTTATAGATTACATCATCATAGGGAGATAACGGATAGTAACGGACCCACATTTCCACATGCTAGTTTCCTAGGGCTTTTGAATTCCGCAAGGCTGTACCAATGACATCTAGCTAATTAGGTAATCAAACTTTTGTAAGGACCAAGCGAAGTCCACATGCAGCAAGGTCACATCTAATTAACTAAAACTTGGTACACTTTCACTCACATACAAAAGCCACTTCTCATCACTCACATAACCTCTTCTCAAAACGTGGAGGTCTAAGTAATTTTCCTCCAAAGGGATTCCGAAAATACCCCATCTTTTCTTGACAGGACTAGCCACTCCCACTTTTAATCAAACGAGGTTGGTTCTCACCCCCAGCCTCACAAAACAATTTCATCTAAAATCTTTCTAAAAACTCACTAAGTTTTCCTCCACAGGAGGTACCAAAAGAAAATTTTAGTCTAGGTAGGATTTTGGGGATAGGCATCCAAACAACTCCCCGTTATCTGGTTCTCACATTTTTCAAACATAGAGGTTGTCAAATAGGGAACTTCAAAATCCTCCAAGTCAAGTGTTCCAATCACCATAAGGCAGGGAGATACCTGTGAAGGGTTGAAGGCCTATGTCTGGTTGTTCTGTGCGTCCCCCCTTGAGGCACCCACCTCTTGGACGGGATCCAACCCGTGACCCATTTCTTAGGCCGAAAATCTAAATGTCACACTTTGACCGAGGTACCTAGTGACCAACTTTAGGATATCTACTCAGGTGGCGATTGTGGGCTGCAATTGCACCTTGATTGGATTTTGTGTGGCTATTGGGAAATATCACCAGCTCTTTCAGGATATGCCCCCTCTACCCCTCATTATAACCAATTGTTTCATCCTTCACTAGTTTCTCTTCCAGTGACTTCAGACCCCACTGTTGAGTACTATTGGAAGGTCTAGTGCTATTTGAGAGGAAGGACGTTACGTCTTCTAGGACACGAGTATTTTCTTTCTTTTTATTTCCCCACGTGGACAAAACCCTCTTAACCACATATATGCTTCTTTCTCATTTATGTATGATGCACATCTGATTACAATTTGACTTTGATATATAAATTGTGTAAACAGTCACAACAAAGACTCTTGTTTCTATATTTCTCTCACCACTTTGTGCACACATTTCACACCACTAGTCTGCCATCATAGGGGAACCACAGAACCCCCTTCGTTCACGACGCTTGCTCAACCTCCCTCCTATCTTAGGGGGAGTATCTGGTCATACTCATTCATCGATACCTCCTTCACACACTCCTGTGAGTGATACTATCTTAGGATCAACTTTGCTTGGTTCTACATTACTTGGGTCCACTTCCCAAGGTCATCCATTTACTCTCTCTCCTTTACGCGGAAGCGGGGGACCCACTTCCTCTCAAGGAGGAAGCACCAACCCACCTAGTCCCCATCAAGGGTCAGGTTCAAAACACACCATGGCCAGAGATAACCCTCCCCCCCCACTACAGATGTCATATTTGGCCTCTCTCAACATACTGGATCTCACCAAACTTACCAATGATCCTATATTGCATGATGCCACATGGTCTGCAATGCCAACAAAACTTCCTTCAGACATCCCAAAGTTTGAAGGAAAGGCGGGGGATGACCCCGCCAACCACGTAATGACCTTTCATCTATGGTGTTCTTCCAATAGCATCATGGATGATTCCATCAGACTGTGATTATTTCAATGCACACTTACTGGCCCATCAGCCAAATGGTATGTCGAAGAAAAATCAGGGTCCCATGCGACCTTTGAGTCATTGGCCAAAGCATTTTTTACCTTCTTCCAACTACCCATCCGCCATGACAACGGTCTAGAACTACTTTATAACTTCAAACAAACCTCATCCACCCACATCGCTGACCACATTCATGAGTGGCGTAGGCGACGTAGTTTGTGTAAAGAAGAAACCACCAAGCAGTAATGTCTTGACTAGTTTCTTAGATCACTTGTCTCTCTACTTGGTAAGGATGTAGCTTCCGCCTTCCCTCAATCTAAAGAGGAATCCATCAGTAAGGCCCAACAATATGACCTCATCTACGCACAGTCAGGGTACTTATACACGGTACTTCCTGATCTTCCAAAACCTGTGCCATTTGGCCAAGACAAACCTGGGATGTCACACTCAACAGACGGACTAATAGGTGCCACCACACACCATAGTCCACAACCCCAACCACCACCGATGTATGGAACACCTCAATACCCACCTGCATATGGGGGCACTCCTTATTACCCCCCACCACCTTATCAACAACCATATCCTGTTGCTATACCTCCACCTATCAGTGGACCACCACATGCACCTCCTATACATCCACCTGTTCCTACAAATAGTGGTACTCCCTCAGCATCAACGTATAGTACTAGTGAAAGAAATACACCTTCCTATGTACCTTATGGATCAGTACCACCCCAAAATCCATACTTCCCATTTCCTAGTCCTCCACAACCCATGGCTCCCCCACACCCACATGCGGGGGTAAATTTTGTTCAACCTTCTGCTGCTCAACAATACCAAAATTTTGAACAGTTGAACATAGCCAACCCAACTCACCCTTCAAACAATGCCAAGAAGAAACAATGGAACAGGAACAATAACAACCCTGGTCAAGGCGGGAATCAACCCCCACAGCACCAACTCCTTGGGGGCAACCAGAACCAAGGGAACCAAAACCCCCAAGGGGGCAATAACAACAAACGCCAAGGGAGAAATAATGTTAAAACCATCTTCCCTTGTGCCTTTTGCGGTGAGTTCAGTCATTACACTCACCATTGCCCCTAGATCGCTGATTTCAAATGGTTGAAAGACGTTGGGATCCTTCCCCCTTCTCCTGCACAAACTGCCCCTCAGCAGGCACCACAACAGTATGTGCAACAACCCCCTCCCGCCGTGCTGCAAAATCCTATCCCACATCAAGGGGTGATAAACACCCGACAGGATACAAAGCATCCCCCACCTCAGGTAGGTCAATACCACAACCCCAACAATCCAGCAGAGCGTACAATTCTCCTCACCAGTGAAGAAGAAATTCTTCTGCAGACACGGAATCGTCAGTATCCAGCTGAGTCTACTCCTATCTCTCCAGAGACAAACCCTACACTGACGGGACCCCCGTTGGTGATCCCTCGCCCTTCCAACGAACCACCATTACACATCCCTCGCATCCCCTTGTGCAGGAATGTCCACAACCCACAGGCTAGGGCCGCCCACAACTATAGCTTGGTAGACGACTTAGCACAATCCCTGGCTGCCATGTCAGTATTAGAAGTCCTCCAGACTTGTCCTACACAGCGGAAATCACTACTTTCCGCCTTGGGGGTAGTCGACCCTGCATATACTCGACTCATCACCTTTGATCTTGATAGTTGTGAACCTCGTCTTCCCACCTTGGTCTCTATTCAAATACCAGTAAAAATACAGAACATCACCGTTCATCGGTGTATCATCGATGAAGGTGCATCTACATGCATCATGTCCAAAATAGTATGGCAGAAACTTGGTTCCCCGGAACTTATACCCTCCGCCATCACATTAAGAGCTTATGATGGATAACCATTGTCTCCTGAAGGGCTCTTCCAAAATGTCCCCATTGAACTCAGAGGAAAAACCATTCTCATTGATATCGAAGTTATCGACGCCCCACTCGATTAAAATATCTTGTTCGGACGTAGCTACATGTATGCTATGAAGGCAGTGGCATCTTCCGTCTTTCGAACAATCATGTTCCCCCACAACGGAAAGATTGTAACCATCGACCAAGTCTCACATTATGAGCCTAAACCCTCTTCCAACCTCGATAACATTCTTCCTCTCATTCACACCAACAAAGACACATATCCACTCGTCGAGATGGGTCCTGGAATTTTTAAAGATCCATCCTTGTTAGGGACGTACCATGGAGCACCACCACTCCTTCCCCCTAATCAAGTATGCGTCGTCTCATCTAACAGAACTCACACGAAGGATGCTCTTCCTCCTCAGGAGGTTTCAGTCATTCCTGACGTCTCAATAGTCGCAGAACCACTCCAGCCGGAGCCTCCTGCACACTCGTCGACCTCAACCGTCCATGAATCCATGTCCCCTCAGGGGCATAGCCCTGTTTGGGAGACAGTTCCCCAAACCCCCACGCAAATCCCCTTCTTTTACCCTCCACCAGGTATAGAAGCTTTTCAGGTAGAAGCCATGCTCACACTACCTAATATAGTGTTAGCAATTCCAGTTTGGTATTTACACCCACCAGAGATGGTCCCTCGACCATCCCTTCCCCCACAGAAAGGAATCCCCATGACGATTCCGGTCCTTACCCCCACTACCCCCATACTCACTACCCCCCATACTATAGCTGGGGGCAGGCGGAAGAAGAAAGAGCCCACCGCTCCACTTCCTCCATGCATCCCCCCACCTTGCACACTATGTGAGAAAGAGGGCCACCAAACCAACAATTTCCCATCCCTACCTAAATTATGGAATTTGATTCCCCCCAATCCAACCCCCACAACACCCCTCACTACTGCTATTCCCCCCACTACCACCCAACCTTCCAGTAGTAAAGGGTTGAGGACTAAATATGCGTGTGATATATGTTCAGAATATGGCCATTACACCCATCATTGCCCAACACTGCCACGCTTTCGACAGACATTAGTGGTTGTATGCCAGAACGTCCAGAACAACCAACGCCCTGCTATGTCCTCTTCCAATATCACTGACATTTGTTATGTCACCACTTTCGTCAATGAACGTATGAGATGCCCTTGCTCTCTCTGCGACTCATTGACTCATTTTACATACCAGTGTCCTATGATCCTTGCGTACAGGAAACGTCAATTGGCCCTATGTCACCGACCCGCAGAGACAATAATTGACATTACTTCGTCACTCGAGGATCTTCATGTCATTTCCCCTGAGCCCGAGGCACTACCAACACCTCCATGGTTCTTTAATGACATCTCTGAAGATTTACCCCATAATCCCCCCAACTCTCCTACTCCTTCCCCTACGGAGACTTTCCACCCAACCACCACGGGTACTCCTCAGTACTTCAATCTAGGGTTCATGTCGAGTGAACCCTCACCATCTGCTCGCACCACTCCCCTTGCTTCTCCAGCAGGGGGAAATCACACTAGCACTAAGATCACTCCTCACGACCCCTTGTATTCCCGACGTTTCCAATGCGATGAGGAAATACTCAAAGAGCTACACTGCCCAGACTCTCCCTAGGACGCACTACATCATCGTGCACTCTTCCTTCCACAGGAAGCCCTCATGCCTCCTAACCAAAACCCCATTTACGCGATCAAAACCAAATATTTTCTCCCATCTGGGCCTATCAATTGGTTCAATAATCCCATTCCTACCCCTGATGCATTTGAAGAAGGCAACATGGCCAACATTTCCCCCACCATCAAAATCGACTATTCCATTAAAAGTGACATCGTCGAAGAAATCATCATTGGAGCTGCTTGCACTCCTTAGGAAATCACCGCATATAAAGCCCTCTTCCAGGAATATATGGATATTTTCACCTGGTCATACACAGAAATGCCTGGCCTTGACCCATCTATTGTCGAGCATCACATTGACACCTGGCCTGACATCACACCAGTTCACCAGAAACAGCGACTGCTACACCCATCTAAAGTTGCGGCTATCAAAGCCGAAATCGACAAATTACATACGACCGGGTTTATTTACCCCATCGCTTACACTTCATGGGTTTCCAACCCTGTACCCGTCGACAAAAAACAGGGCACTATACGCGTCTTAAATGACTGCCACAATGCCGCATGTGGGGGCCATATTTCGGGTATATCCACGACTCAAAAGATTATCCGAGCCGGATACTTTTGTCCTACCTTGTTTCATGATTGCATTCATGCTGTGAAATGATGTGAGCAATGCCAGCTCTATGCCAACAAAGCCCGAGCTCCCCACGCTCTTCTTCACCCTGTCATTACTGCGGGCCCTTTTTGTAAATCAGGCATCGACTTTATGACCTGTAATCCCCCCTCCAGCAATGGTCACAAATACATTGTTGTCACCGTTGATTACTTCACCAAATGGGCCGAAGCTATGCCCACTTTCAACAACACCGCTGACACGACAGCGTGTTTTTTCTTTAATCACGTCATATCCCGTTTTGGAGTACCACTCCAACTTGTTTCCGATCATGGGAAACACTTCGAGAATAAAATATTCATCGAACTCTCATCTCGGTTAGGCTTCTCTCACGAGTTTGCCTCACCATATTACCCTCATTCAAATGGACAGGTCGAGGTAGTGAACAAATTCCTCAAGACCATGTTACAATGCATGGTTAATAAACATAAAACCAATTGGCATCACATGTTAGTTTCCGCGCTATGGGCTTATCGAACGACAGTAAAGACCGCTACAGGTTTCACGCCATTTCATTTAGTCCATGGGGTCGAGGCAACTCTTCCCATCGAGTGAAAAATTCATACCTTACGCACCACAATTGAGCTATTACTTGACACTGCTCCAATGGAGCAGCGCTTGCTGAACTTGGAGTCGCTGGATGAAGATCGCCGATCTTCATTACAGAACAACGAGGCAGCTAAAAAATGATCGAAAGCTACCTTTGATCGCCATGTCAACCTTCGATCATTCCGCGAAGGCGACCTCGTCCTGGCCTATGATATCGCTCATGATACCTTTGGGCATGGAAAATTTGAATCACTTTGGCATGGCCCTTACATCATCCAACAATGCCTCACCAAAGGCGTGTACATCTTGGCCTCCCCCGAAGGCCTCTCGCTCAAGGAACCCGTCAATGCGTTATACCTCAAGAAATTTTATGCTTAGAAGTAGTCATCCTACTTTAGGTTATTTCTTTTTCTATTGTTTTTAATCTTTTTCTCGTCACCTCTCGTCTAAACTATCCTTTGTGCTATTGACAGATGCTTCCTCCACTAGCTTACCACATTGGTTACGCCAACGGCGCCAGCCGTTGGACACAAAATCTCGCTTCGACAGCTTGGGCTTTATATACCCCCTCACATGAAATTCTACATTCACGCGGCATCTGTTTGGGACCAACAACCAACAACCAAGCCAAATACACTGCGGTCATTGGCATCCTGGCCGACGCCCAGCGTCATCATATTCGCCACCTTAGCATCTTCCTCGACTCACAACTAGTCGTCCTCCAGCTCAACAATGTTTACCGTGTACGCGATCCGTGCCTCTTTCGCAAATACCTGCAGGTTAGATTATTATCTTGACATTTTGATTCCATTACATTTACACATATTCCAAGACAATTGAATCAAACAACAGATGAAATAGCTAACATGGTGTTAGATTGGCATATATCACATCAAGCTACACATACATAACACATCTCATAAATCCCGTCACAACATATTGATAGAATAGACATCATCATCACCAAAAAACATATGTAAACGACATCAGGATCTCAAAAAATATGTATACTCATATATATATCTCAAGGCCTATCAAGCCATCCGAATGTTTACATACAAAAAATACATGTGCCCACAAGCTAGCACAGTCCCTCGGTACAAAAATCGGCTCACCAGCCTAAATACAACCAAAAAGAGATACATAATCCATCGGTCATGGTGCCTCTATCGCACCACCACCTTCTCCTCCCTCAGGAGGAGGTGGTGGCCCACCACCACCTGCCCTAGGCGGTGGTGGCGGACCACCCACAGGACCCTCCTGCCCAGGTGGCAGGCGTCCACTCGTCATCACAGCCAGCACTGCTGCTCGCCGCACTATGGCCCACCATGGTGGCGGCACCCCTACACACTGCTCTAGGAAAATCTCATCCTGGATCCGTGTCCACATGCCCTCAAGCATGTCCTGCAACACCGTCTCTAGACGACGACGTATATCATCAAAATCCACTTCGGCTGCTATCAGAGGAGCATGTGATGGCCCTGCACTAGGGTCATCGATACGACGCCGCCTCGCTGCCCTCTCGGGCTCTAATGGTCGACCCACGACATCCTTTCACCGTTGCCTCTCTCCCTGTGGTCGTCCCCCCGACTCTCGTCGAGCTGGCGCTCGCTGCATCTCCACCTCGCGCCCGTGAGGTGCCACATCTGCACATGCAAAAAACAACAACAAAAAATCGTATCAACATCTATATCATATATGGATTGCTATATCACAAAACAACATAAAAATAAACACATACATAAATCAAACAATGTACCTCGATGATCAAAAACCTCCCCTGGAGGCAATACCATGTCCGGGTCACCCCAGAAGTCAACCCCAGCATAGGGGTACTGAAGTACTACCTGCGGCATCTGTCGCCAAATCTGTGCCGCATCTATGGAGAAGTAGTGGCCACCTTCGCCACCACTGTGGCGAACCAAAACAGAAGACCACCGCCTCAATCATGGTTCTTGTGCCCCTAGCATCTCCAACAGAACCCTCGGGCACAACATCGACACCCTCTCCAAAAACCAGGCCACTAAGATGGACCCGAAAGCAAACTCTCCTCCATCAGTGGACCGACAGTGGTCCAACTGTGTCACCATCCTAGCATGCAGCGTCAGTCCCCAAGCAAATTGCTCGCCATCCAATACTCTCTCCAGCACCAACAACTGGCCACCACTAATACGCTAAGTTTCCAATGACCCATACACTCGTACAATCATCGCTGCTATACAATGATGAGCTAGGGAGTTGATCGCACTGATGCTCACAACAGTCCCAGACATGAAGTCCCGGCCCGAGCAATATCTCTGGCCAATCTCAGCCAGTGGCGTGGTCCTGGGAAGTACTGGCTCCGCCGGTAGGGGCGTTCCCTGAAAGGGGAGCCCAGTCAGAAAATAAACATCCTCCACCGCAGTGAAGGGGATCTTCTCTCCTCGCATGAGGAAGAAGTGCAGCTCTGGACTCCACATCTGGAGCAGGAACTGTAGTAAGTACTCCTGTTCCCATATCAACGGGCACTCAAAGAACTTTAGCAACCCACAAGTTGCTAAAGTCTCCCTCACCCCAGGCCCCTCAATGGCCATAGCCTCTCGCAGCTGGGCCCAGTCTCGCTCTCACCACCGTTCTAGCATCATCTCTGCTGGCCACCTACAATCAACATAGAGTCCTATATCAGCTCAGATACCCATCAATAGCATCAAACAGACTCGTTTTTTACCCTTAAACCTTGCCTCAAAGGCGAGGTTTTTTCACCCACAGGCGCGCACACATGCGCGCCTGTTCACTATATGGGTGCGCATATATGCACACCTATTCACTGCATAGGCACGCCCCTGAGTGCGCCTATTCATCATACAGGTGCACACACGTGCGCGCCTGTCCAACCCACAGGCGTGCACTGATGCGTGCATGTTCAACTCACAGGTGCGCCCCTAGGGCGCGCCTTAAATTCCCCCTCTCGCGCACCCTTGCGTGTCTATTCGGTGGATAGGCGTGCATGTATGAATGCCTTCCACCGAATCGCCCGCACATGTGGGCCCACACCCCAGAAAAAATCCCCTAATTACCCCTGTACGGCCCCCCGTACCAGCCTTGCCCAAAAATTGAAAACCTATTTCTATGCACGATGATCAGACCACTAACCTGATACTCGCAGAATGTCGATCGGATGCCTCATCCTCCCCGAATCTCCAAATCTCCTCTGAAATATTCTCGTCCAGTCACTATTGCAGTAGGTACAAATGAGGTGGCAATGTGGGCCCTACAGCTATATATAGCCCTTTTGCCAAACTTCCACTCACCATTCCGGGAGCCCAAGGTGTCCATTTTTCAAACCGTCTTCAGCCATGGGATCAACATCCCATCATCTACATCCTAGTTGTCC
>ML785416.1:320068-337513 GCA_009831015.1 Picea engelmannii
AGGTGGCAATGTGGGCCCTACAGCTATATATAGCCCTTTTGCCAAACTTCCACTCACCATTCCGGGAGCCCAAGGTGTCCATTTTTCAAACCGTCTTCAGCCATGGGATCAACATCCCATCATCTACATCCTAGTTGTCCCTAGGTCACTTTTCATCCTGATCCCCCGGGGTGCCTTTTTTCATAACATGGTCAGGTATGCACACGCATTGTCACATTTATCTAATACATGCTCATATCTTTGATTCTCGGCAGATATTGTTCACTTTGGGTATTTGGTTGTTATGTGCGCAGGTACTTGCTCATCGGTCATCGACATCATCCCTTCAGGTATATATTCAGCACTGGCATGTAGTCTCTCCCGCTGTATTGAATTTACATTTCCAATCACACCCGCTGATATTGGCCTTTAGGATCCTCATTCCCGGCTCTGCAGTACCCACACCTCCATTTGCGTTTTTGGTACTGTTACCCGGTAGCATTCTTACCCACATAAGTTGTCCCATTCATAGCACCTATTGGCACTTTTTGACACTCATGCTGTTCTTCATTACCCTTTAGGGATGGGAGTCCCGATATTCTTTCATCATGTCGTGAATCAACCACATACTCCTTCTCCTCATTTTGCTAGCTTTCCCACATGGACTCCCAGATTATCTCTTTACGGTTCTATTTTTTACCTGCACCTCCATAGTATCATGAACCCTCCATTTCATCCACAATCAGTTTGCCCATATGTGAACCTACCTTCATTTCACCTACCTCATACAGAAACTCACCAATGGGGCCCCCACCCTTCATCAATTTTCCAAGAAAATTCTGCCCTCTCTGGGGCACGCATTTCACACTAGGGCACCCGTTTCTGTATTTGTACATTTCTCCCCCAAAAAATTATTCATTATTTATTGTACAAATGTCGTTATTTCCAGTCATTACATTCTCTTTTGTCGTCACCGTTGGTGACTTGTTTCTTCTGGCCACACGCAACCCATGTCACCCTTGGTTGGAGCATTACTTCTCATCTACCCTTGACGACATCGTCCATATCTTCAGAGTACTCCACAGGTCATTTACCTTTACCCTCTGCATTTGTTCACCTTGTCCCGCCTCTGGCACAACTTACCACCAGTCTTGTTGTCCCCCTGACACTTGACCTTGTTACATGGTTGTGGCCACTTTTTATCTCATACATCCTCCAACCAAGGGCAGTCTTGAGTCTTCCCACTTCTTGACTCCGTCCATGTATCTCTGCCACTTCCTCACCTCAGTAGATTCCACGAAGCCCTTTTCTTCTAAGCATCGCGTTCCCCTTTCGTCGACATCAACACAATTTTCCGGAAGGGCGACAGTATCTTGATTCTCATTCTCCATTCAATGAGAGATCTTGGACGGCACAGGGTGAAACACCATTGCTCCCTGCTGTCGTTGGCCCCCATAACATTCAACGCCAACACTTTCTCATGTTATGGTGGGTCTTACTTTGCGACTGTTGCAGTTATTTCTACTCTTTGCCGAAGACCTCTGAATTGGGTAGGGCCATTAATGCCTGCATCATCGCCGATACTTATTACCGCCATCATTTCCTATTGTTCAGAGTATGTTCCTTTGCAGAATTGTCTTCTGCCTTTATCATCACCGCCCCCGAGGGCACTGCAGTTGTCTACACCAACACTTCAGTCATCTTTTCTTCAGAGTTACATAGCACGAGCATGGGGCATGCCCACCTCGTTTGTACACAGTTTTCTATTTTTTGCACAACTCTCAGAAGGTTGGGTCCTACCGGTTCCTTTTTTCTCCAATGGATCGCTCTAAACGGTCCCACTATTGCTCTCTCTTACAACAACATTCTTAGTAGAAGAAACATTGATGGATTTCGGCTATACGTATGCTCCTAACCTCATCCATCAGGGGGCATCTATTATCACTAAAATTTCATCCGCACATGGCGACAAGAACTCAACATCGTCAAACAATAATGAAGTCATTCATGGCACTGAATTAATTTCACAGTATTCCAAAAGGGTCAAAAACTATACAAAGTGACCAAAAATTGAAGGGCGCTTTACAGAAGTTGGGTGTGCGTGCACATGCATGGAACAGAAACGTACCATTGGCGCATACGCGTACGATGCGTGAATGTTGGAGCAAAAACCCGCGCACCTGCTAAATGATTCATTTATTGAATTGGTCAGCCTCCCAACCACTTATGGATCAGCTCCCAAGCCGATTTGACCTTCAAATCTGAGCTGAATCCGCATGGTAGGCTGGTCAAAGACCTAATGAAGCCCTAAAGAGCCCCTTTTCACACTTCAACGGAGTTACATAATCACCCAATGCAATGCTATAAAAATCCATGAACAAACATCATTTTCTCAAGGAATTTCATGTAATGTTATGTTGCCTAGATTGTTTTGAGGACTCACTCCTTGACAATAACACATTGGCACCATTTCATAGAGCCATTCACCTATCCATTGAGTGGATGTGCTTGGATTTCTTTCACCATCATTCTCATTTTCTTATTGTAAGGAGAGCAAGTTTGTGAGGGCACAAGAGCCTTCCTTTGGAGGAAGAAGGGACTCATAGTCCCCTTTCTTCATTGTGATTTGATTTCATCAATTGATCAGCCTAAAAACATTGGTGATATTGGTCTTGTTGTCTTTGTTATTTCTTTATCCATATGCTCATAATTTTAGTTTGTTTTAGTTTAATTCTTGCTTATAGTTTTGTTTTTCTTTCTCTAACCCTTTCCTCTACAGCTGTCATGCTTAGCAAGACCCAACTGGGCATGTAAGCACCTCTTATTTGCTCACCAAGGTGACGAAGAGGGTGCAAACGGTGTTTTAACCAATGGTCTCCAACTCTTGTGAGCTTTGTGGCCGAGGTAATTGATTTCTCAGAGGCCATGAACACAGTGAATAGGAGCTGAGGTAGGCTCAGACTATTCCATTATTATTTGTTTTTCCATTATGCTCACACAATCCATTCCTCTATCTCACATTATATAAGGCATGTAATCATAACTCTGTGATGAACAGTTTGTAATGAATATAAACTAGGTAAGTTGTCTCTTAAGGAAAGGTACAATAGTTTATAACACACATGGAATTATCCTTTCAAAAATAAAATAATTGTCGATATAATAGCCTGTATTATGAAAACAACACACATAATTTTTTACAAATATTTACTTCTTCTAGGCAATGTTATCATTTGTCAAATTATGAACCCCTCCCCCAAACCTAAGTATTGTGACACCTCACAATAAAAAATATAGTAAACCAGTCAGTTCTCCCAATAGTCGAAGATTTACAATTTGTAAAGTGTAAAGATAAATTTTACAGATTGGTCTGACAAGATGGTTAGAATATGACCCCACCTATAGGATAAGAGATCCTATATATAGATAAGAAGAGGTAGGCAAGAGAGTTTCAATATAGTCTTAGAGTTAGTTACCAATGGAAAGTTTATGGAGTTCATTAACCTTAGCTTAACCATACATACTTCATGTCAGCTTTGTCTGCAAGTAATGTCGTACATCAAGACAAGTTTTAAATTTATTATTTATTTTTTATCAGATTACCATCCTCGCTAGGTAGAATTCCCCACTGCCAACAAGCCTGTTTAGTACTGCAACGGGTTTACCTAGTCATACCATAGGTTGGTACCCACTGCTAGAATGATGCAGGAGAATCGTATAAAGCCCAAGTGTGTGCCTAAATCCAAGGAGACATCTAGACGCGCAGATGTAATTTGAACACGTTTTTGTGAAAATGTTTTGAAATTTAAAATCTGAAACATTAATGTAATGGATAGGAGGAAAGTGCAGTTGCATGTATATCTTGAAGATCCAAACTAATTTTGGGACGTATATTCCTATCCGCGGATGTAATAGGAATTTGAGTTTGTTTAATGGAAGTAGGTAGATTTAAATGACAGACTAGATAGTTTTAGGAGCTTAGGAGGGAAAATGTATGATAGACACCCTCAACCCTTGTATCTTTGTAACATAACTCAGAATTCATAAGATGTAGAGATGCAAAGGAGAATATAAGAGAACAAAGGATTTTTATGCTTTTAGCTATTATTTTCCATGTATAGGAGCACTGGAATTAATAGAAGAAAGCTTTGATTCCAAATCTATGTGTGTGTTATGGTTGTTGGAACCACCTGTTGAATGGTATGTTGCAGGCTTGTTTATATTCTCTATGTGCATTTTATTTCAATGTTATGTGTGTGTGTATGCTCTGGGATTCTTTGTTAAATGTTTGAATTTTGGATAAGGGGAGAATGAGTTTCAGTTGTTTCGCTTTCTAAGAACTCCAAAGAGTGAAGTGGAGGGTCTACAAGGAGTGAGTTGGCCAAGTTCTGAAATTCATCTCAGAATTCTCAGGAAGGATATAATTGTGCTTTTACAAGAAGAAGCATGAGTAAGGCTTAGAGCCATCCAAGGAGTGCACAGGCTGGGAAAGAGGGAAAATTTCTTCAATTTCATAGAGGAGTTGAAGAATTCTCTGTCACAAGGTGTGCACAGAGCTTCCTTTGAGAGATAACTGGAGTAGTTATCGTGGAACACAAATTTCATGTGTAGGGGTGGTTCAAAGTTAGAACTCTCCAAGAGAAGTTGAAGACCCAGAAAATCAACTTTGTTTGAAGGTTGCAAAGGGTGAGAGAAAGTTTGAATCGAAATCATCTAGGAGAAAGAAAGGCCAAGAATCTGAATCAAAGCTTGGGGCCAAAGAATTATCAAGGACGCAGATAGATGGTTGACATTCTCCATGGAGAATCGACGAATTTGTGAGGATCGTCAGATCAAGTCAAACTTGCAAGGTGGTTAGCGATAGGATGAACCCATCACCTGGGAGCCGAGGATCAACGGCAGCCATTTATTGTGTTTTATTCGAGCCGTCATATTTTCTTAGGTTTTCAAGGTTCGTGGGTTTAGAAGGAAGACCAATTCCTGGGTTGTTCCAAGTCCTGAGTCGCAAGGTATAAGGTAGGAGATCTAGGCCATTGGATCTTAGAAGCAGGATAACCGTTGGATCAATCCCCCACATCATATCACGTATCAGGGTTTCGAGGTGTATAAACCTTTATTGTGATCACGAAGGTTACGAAATGACGAACACCAATGTCACGCATGACAGGTGGTGCTGACATAGCGTGAAAAAAATGTGAAAGCGGGCAACAATTGGCGTGGACATGTCACTTGGGAGGAGTCAACACTTTGTTGAATTATCGCACTTCAGAGGTTTGCAAGGGGAGAGCAACAGTTTACAAACCTTGAACTCGTGAAGTCATGAGTTGCGAGAGGGGCTAGTACTTAGCCTAGCTGGTGGTCATTTGTAAAGGGAGATAATAGAAAGGGGGCATACACCATCCTCCATATCGCAAGTTCAGTTATCAGAATTCGGGGTGCTAGAGGAGTTGAGAGTCCATGAATATCCAACTCACGAAGTCACGAGTCATGAAAGGGCTCACGCCAGGCCTTGGTTGTGGTCATATTGCAAAGGGGGGGCTAAGGGAGAAGTGCTTATACCTTACGCCTATTCATAGTTTCGCATCTCGGCTATTGTTGAGAGTTGTGGCATTGTGTTAAAAGATGTGAACTCACGAGACCCGATCTCTTGCATGGTCAAAGAAAAAGAGTCCCTTCTGACTCTTTTGGAGGTTTGAAAAAGATCCTGAGCAGATCTCAGCCAGAGGGTCGGGGGTCTGCACCAGTTGCGGTATCAGAGCATAGAAAAAATTCTTTTCTTTCTGTAGCAGAGAGAAAAGAGGAATTTTACAGCCATGCCATTGAGAAGAAGAGAAAGGCCAATGCCTGATCCAACAGTGGAAAGAGATATGCGTGAATTACGTGCTAGGCTTGATGCCATGGAGACAGTATAGAGGCAAACAGTTGACGCTGGAGATATCAGCGAAGATGAAATTGAAAATGAAGCTAGAAATGAAGGAGAATAAATTGCAGTTGAAGATGATGTAGAAGAATACTTATTCTAAGCTATTGCAAGGATAGGTGTCAGGGAAAAAATGGACATTCTAATGTACGAAGGAAACTTATACATTGAGGAGCTTCTAGATTGGTTTAGAGATCTGGACAAATACTTCAACTATGAGGATGTGAAAGAGGATAAGAAATTTAAGCACGCAGTCACTGGAATGAAGGGACATGCAACACTGTGGTGGGATGAACTACAGGCTGATAGGTGTTGCAAAGGAAAACAAAGAATCAAAAGCTAGGACAAAATGGTTGCAAAAATGAAGGCCAAATTCATACCCATATATTATCAAATCAATCTGTTTCGAAGGATGAAGAATTTGGGGTAGAAGTTGATGACGGTGAAAGAATACACCAAATAGTTCTATAGGATAAACATCAAAGCACGTCATCGGGAGAGCGATGATGAGAAAGTTTCCAGATATATTAATGGTATGCGATATGAAATTCAGGATGAGATGAGCATGATGACCATCCGAACCATAGAAGATGCTTATCATATGGCTCTAAAAGCTTAAGAGAAGCTGAGCCAAAAGCAAGGTCAAAGAGGCTGAGGCAGAAGTCAAAGAAGAGGCAAGGAAATTTCCCAAGATAGAACACAGAAGTCCAAATATGAGGGAAAGAAACCTCAAACTCAATCTGAGAGAGGAGGAGGCTCGTAGGGGAAACAATATGCTAATCAAAACACTTTTCCTTGAGCCAGAGGAAGAGGAAGAGGCAGAAGAGGCGAAGTGAAATGATTTGTTTGTGGAAAAATCGAACATAAATCCTATGAGTGTCCATATAGGAAGAAAGATGGTGAAACTCACATTGTCGAAGCTCAAGGATGAAATGATGAGACATAAGACACTGTGGGCAGAAGATTCTTAATGATGAGGAAAGTTATCTTGAAGCCAGAGAAGGAGCCAGAGAACCCAGTCCAAAGGGACAGTTTGTTTAGAACTGCTTCCAAGACCAAGGATAGGGTATGCAAGGTAATAGTGGATAGTGGAAGCACAGATAATCTAGTATCCACAAAAATGGCGGAGAATCTAGAATTGGAGACTGTTACACATTCGAGCCCATACAAAGTCTCGTGGTTGCAAAATGGGCATCAGGTAATTGTCACTAAAAAATATTTAGTTGAGTTTAATATAGGTGGATATAAGGATGAAATTTTATGTGATGTTATTCCCATGGATGTCTGTCATCTATTGTTTGGAAGACCATGGCAATATAAAAAAATGTGGTGCATGATGGGAGAAAGAACACATACACTTTGGAAAAAAATGGTAGAATGCATATGTTGCTGCCAATTAAGGATAAGGAGGTGAAAACAAAGAAAAGCAATACTATACTTCTCATGAGTGGGAAGGAGCTTCTTGATGAAGTCAAGAAAGATGAAGAAATTTTGTTTGTTGTGGGAAGAAAACCTAGAGTTGTCTTGACCAGTACTAAGATAGATGATTTACCGGAGGAAATTCAGGAATTGATAGAGGAGTTCATTGATATTGTGGTGGACGAATTACCTTGTTCGTTGTCGCCCATCAGGAGCATAAGTCATCATATCGAACTTATACAGGGGGCGAGTCTACCAAACAAAGCGACATACAGATTGAGGCCACAAGAGAATGAAGAGGTTAGAAGACAAGTCCAGGATTTGATGGAAAAAGGATTGGTTAGAGAAATCTTGAGTCCATGCATTGTACCTACAGTCGTAAGTCCAAATAAAGATGGTGGCTGAAGAATGTGTACAGACTTGAGGACCATAAATAAAATCACCATCAGGTATAGATTTCCTTTACCCAAGATGGATGACTTGATGGATTTCTTGAGTGGAGCAAAGTTTTTTTTTTTAAATTGATTTGAAAAGAGGATATCATCAGATAAGAATGAGGGAAGGTGATGAATAGAAGACAACATTCAATACAAATGAAGGACCATATGAATGGCTTTCCATGATATTTTGGCTTGACGAATGCGCCCAGTAATTTTATGAGGTTGATTTACGAAGTCTTAAAAGATTTCATTGGTAAGTTTGTAATCATATATCTTGACGATATACTTATATTCAGTAAAACTGAAGCAGAACACTTGAAGCATTTAGCTTCCATGATGAGGATATTGTAGCAAGATAAATTGTTGATCAATATGAATAAATCGTCATTTATGAGGACAAAAGTCATTTATTTGGGTTTTGTTATCTCTGCAAATGAATTGAAAATGGATCTGGAGAAGATAAAGGCGATTAAGGATTCGTCATCACCGAAGAGCGTGTTTGAAGTTCAAAGCTTCCATGGGTTGGCTAGTTTCTACAGGAAATTCATCTGAAAAGTCAGTGGAATTAGTGCGCCGATGATGGATATGGTGAAGAAGCGACATAAATCTTTTAATAGCATAGACAATGTGTAGAAAAGATTCAACCTGTTGAATAAGAAGATCATTTAGCAACCAATTCTGGTTTTGCCAGGTTTCAACGAAACATTTCAGGTCAGGTGTGACATGAGTTGATTTTTCATTGGAGTGTTCTTGAGCCAAGACAACAGGCCGATCACGTATTTCAATGAAAAATTGAATGAAGCAATTATCAAGTACTTCACATATGATAAACAATTCTACGTAGTCATACAATCGCTGAAGAAATGGAGGCATTATTTGGTTCCCAAAGAGTTCATTTTGTACAACGATAATCACGCTTTGCAATTCGTGACTCAACAGGAGAAGTTGAATCAAAAACATGCTAAATGGGTTGATTTCATGTAGAATTTTACTTTTTTGATTAAACATATTTCTGGAACTGCTAACAAAGTGGTTGATGCTTTGAGAAGGAAATCTTTTCTATTGCAGGAATTCAGAGTCAAGACTTTGGATTTTAATAACCTCAAAGAAATGTACAGGGATGATCCAAATTTTAGAGAAGCATATGAGGCGTCTGAGAATCCAATTCCTAGGGATAGAAGCCAATGGACCAAGTATATGATCCATGATGGATTATTGTTCAAAGGCAATCAACTATGTATTCCAAAATGCTCCATGAGGGAGAATTTGTTGAAGGAAAATCATAGTGGAGGATTGGTCAGACACTTTGGTCATGATAAAATGTTCTTGAAGTTGAATGGCTCATACTATTGGATGGGGATGAGAACAGATGTCAAGAAATTCATGGAGAGGTGTAAAATTTGCCAACATGCCAAGGGGAAGAGACAAAATACAGGGTTGTATCAGCCATTTCCAGTACCATAGAGACCATGGGATGCAATAAGTATGGATTTTGTGTTAGGAATTCCAAGGATGCAAAGGGGTTGTGACTCAATCTTCATGGTAGTCAACATATTTTCTAAAATGGCACATTTCATACCATGTCAGAAAACCAGTGACGCAACACACGTTCCCAATATTTTTTTCAAGGAAGTTGTTAGACTCCACGGCTTACCCAAGAGTATTGTATCGAACAAGGATACCAAATTTGTTGGTCATTTCTAGAGGACCCTATTCAAGAATCTAGGGACTAATTTATCTTTTAGCTCATCATATAACCCTCAGACGGATGGACAGACTGAGGTAGTGAATGGAAGTTTGGGAGATCTATTAAGGATCCTAGTGACTGAACACCATAGTCAATGGGATCATATTCTGCAACAGGTAGAATTTGCTTACAATGATTCATTTAATAGAAGCACATGGCACAGTCCATTCCAGATTGTATATGGAATGCAACCCAGGGGAGTTTCTAAATTGAAAGATTCAAAACAAGCTGAATTTAGGAGTGCTAGTGCAGAGGACTTTGCAGAAGGAATGAAGGAGATTCACAATAGAATTAAGGAGTGGTTGCAGATTTCAAGTCAAGAGTACAAGAATAGAGAAGATCAACATAGGCGAGAACCTCAATTTGAAGTTGGTGATTTGATTCTTGTGCATTTGAGGAAGGAAAGGTTCCCAAGGGGAACATATAACAAGCTTAAGATGAAAAATATTGGATCGTGCAAGGTCATAAGGAAATTTTGGGCAAACACATATGAGATTGAATTACTTGATGGGGTCAGAATCTCATCGATATTCAATGTCTCAGATTTGTACCTTTACAGAGCTGAAGAAGCAGGAGTAGAAGATGAACAAGAAAATATTCAATGGACAAAACAAATGCCTGTAGCTGAAAAGCCACATATAGAAAGCATAATTGACAAGAGGACTAACAGAAAGACCAGGCAAAAACAATATTTTGAGTACTTTTTCAAGTGGAAAGGACATTCATTTGAATATGCCAGCTAGGAGAATGAAGCAAAAATTCAAAGGCATGGAAAGACCGTGCAAGAGCTCATGAATGGGAGTTCATGAAAATTTTCAAGTGAGGGAGTATGATGCAGGAGCATCGTATAAAGCCCAAGTGCATGCTTGAAAAATTTCAAGTGAGGGAGTATGATGCAGGAGCATCGTATATAGCCCAAGTGCATGCCTAAAGCCAAGGAGACATTTGGACGTGAAGATGTAATTTGAACACATTTTTGTGAAAACGTTTTGAAATTTGAAATCTGATTAATTAATGTAATGGATAGGAGAAAAGTGCAGTTGCATTTATATCTTGAGGATCCAAACTGATTTTTGGGTGTATGTTCCTATCCATGGATTTAATAGGCATTTAAGTTTGTTTAATGCAAGTAGGTAGATTTAAATGATAGACTAGAAAATTTTAGGAGCTTGGGAGGAAAAATGGATGATAAACACCCTCAACCCTTGTATCTTTGTAACATAATTCAGAATTCATAAGTTGTAGAGCTGCAGAGGAGAATAGAAGAGAACAGAGGATTTTTATGCATTTAGCTGTTATTTTCCATGTACAGGAGCACTCAAATTAATAGAAGAAAGCTTTGATTCCAAATCTATGTGTGTGTTATGGTTGTTGGAACCACCCGTTGAATGGTATGTTGCAGACTTATTTATATTCTCTATGTGCATTTTATTTCAATGTTATGTGTGTGCATATGCTCTAGGATTCTTTGCTAAATGTTTGAATTCTGGATAAGGGGAGAATGAGTTTCAGTTATTTCTCTTTCTAAGAACTCCTGCAAAGAGTGTAGTGGAGGGTCCGCAAGGAGTGCATCGACCAGGTTTTGAAATTCATCTCAGAACTCTCAGGAAGGATATAATTGTGCTTTTATAGGCAGAAGCATGAGAAAGGCTCAAATCCATGCAAGAAGTTCGAAGGCTGGGAAAGAGGGAAAATTTCTTCAATTTCACAGAGGAGTTGAAGAATTCTCTGTCACAAGGAGTGCACAAAGATTCCTTTGAGAGATAATTGGAGTAGTTATCATGGCGCGCAAGGTTCATGCGCAGGGGAGGTTCAAAGTCATAACTCTGCAAGAGAAGTTGAAGACCCAGAAAAACAACTTTGTTTGAAGGTTGCAAAGGGTGAGAGAAAGTTTGAATCAAAATCATCTAGGAGAAAGAAAGGCCAAGAATCCGAATCAAAGCTTGGGGCCAAAGAATTATCAAGGATGATATGGATGGTTGAAATTCTTTGTGGAGAATCGTTGAATTTGTGAGGACCATCAGATCATGTCAAACTTGCAAGGTGGTTAGCGACAGGAGGAACCCATCACCGGGGAGCCGTTGATCTCATTTTATTCGAGCCATCAAATTTCCTCAAGGTTTCGAGGTTCATGGGTTTGAAAGGAAGACCAATTCCTAGGTCATTCCAAGTCCCGAGTCGCGAGGTATAAGGTGGGAGATCCAAGTCAGAGATCCAAGTCGTTGGATCTCAACAGTAGGAGAACCATTGGATCAACCCCTCGCATCATATTGCGTATCAGGGTTTCGAGGTGTACAAACCTTTGTTGTGATCGCAGAGGGTACAAAACATCGAACACCAAAGTCACACGTGATAGGTGGCGCTAACGTGGTGTGCAAAAAAGGTGAAAGCAGGCAATAGTTGGCATGGACACGTCTCTTGGGAGGATTCAACACTCTATTGACTTATCGCACTTCGGAGGTTCTCAAGGGGAGAGCAACAGTTTATGACCCTCCAACTCGCAAAGTCGCGAGTTGCGAGAGGGGCTAGTACTTAACCTAGTCGGTGGTCATTTGCAAAGGGAGCTAACATAAAAGGGCCATACACCATCTGCCATATCGCAAGTTCGATTATCAGTGTTTGGGGCACTAGAGGAGTCAAGAGTCCACGACTCTCCAACTCACAAAGTCACGAGTCACGAAAGGGCTCGCACCAGGCCTTGGTTGTGGTCATATTCCAAAGGGGTCCCTAAGGGAGAAGTGCTTATACCTTACGCCTATTCACAATTTCACATCTCATTTATTGATGAGATTTGTGGCATTGTGTTAAAATCCATGAACTCGCAAGACCCAATCTCTTTCCTGGTCAAAGAAAAATAGTCCCTTCTGACTCTTGTGAAGGTTTGGAAAAGATATCGAGCAGAGATTAGCCCGAGGGTCGAGGGTCTACACCACAAAAGGCCTATTCAATATCCCGATGGGTTAGCCTCTTAAACCCTCAGAGACTGGCCCTCCATCTTTTAAGATTTTAGTATAGGATTTCTTTATGCAAGAAGATGGGGGGACAACTCTGAAAACAAATTTTTCTTTCTTTTTTTTTCAATTGGGATGGTATTTATGTTAGAGGATGGCTTTCCATTATATTACTTAGTGATTGTCCTGATGTAAGGGGTACTTAAATGGATGTGGCCTATCTAAATATATTATATAATCAAGCTATTTAGTGTGTAGTGGATGGTACCATTGAGAAAGAACATAAAGGTATCTCTAGGCTCAACTCACTTTCTTCTTTTTTAGTTATTGTGATGTTTCCATGACTAACTACCAATCAAACCTCCTTGTTTCTTTTTAATAAATATATTTACTCACTTACTCAGGTTTCTTGGAAGAAACTATATGAGAGACCTCTAAGCTTGATGGTTATGGTATCACTTCCTTATACAATGGTGAAGGTTTTCAAGAGAAACTACTTTGTAAGATGCCTTGAGAAAAAGAAGATGAAAATATTTTGCAAAAACATGGCTAAATACAACAAGTCATTATTCATTTGATGCTTAGCAGAAAACAAGGTTCAAGTATAACAATGTTTTGAAGAAAAATTCTTCTTTTATATCTCCTTGAACTTGTCTACTTCTGGTGAAATAAATACCTACAGAAATCTCTAGGACTATTTGTCAAAAAACTCACTCTAAAATATAAAAAACTAATAAGATCAATGAGATCAAGTCACTAGAACATGTATCTCATAGTTCTTTTATTAAAATGAAAACGTAAAATAAGGTTTCATTAGACTTTAAGCTAAACTAACAACGTGCAATTTTTATTTACTATCCTACCTTACCTAAAAAGAAATGAAAATCTTTATTCAAGTATATGAACTTTTCCAATGTAACCATGTGCGAAGCAAGATAAGAAACATAATCATATCCGCATGTGAAAAAGTTACTTCAGTGATTACCTGGATATGAAGAACCAACCAACCTACTTGTTTTGGCATTAGAAGGTGTTGAAGAAGAGAATAGTATTGTGGCCTGATGACCTCTTGAAACCAAATTTCAATGTAATCTTGATGTTCATCAACAATGATTTCTATTTTCTCCTTCATCATGCTATGCAGATCCTCTTCTTCTGGATGATTGATTTCTGAAGTACATAAAGGATCTGCTGAGATGGATGTTGAGAACTCCTCAATCTCAGGTCTTAATGATTTCTCTCCACTAGATATAGTCCATAATTTTTCATCTTCCTTCGCAGTTTGGAAAGGAAAATAATTTTGTAGCTCATAGGACCTTGATTCTTCTAATATTTCCAGAGAGGTAGATATACTTTTGGCTGCTGCCAAAATATTTTCTTCTTGAAAAGAAGAAATCCCGACTACTGCTAGGATTTGAGAAAGTTCCCTCAGGCTAATGGTTTCTTCTGAGTTCATCTTTCCATTTGATAAAAATTGGTTCACACAAAGATGGTGTCCACAAAATTAGGATCTCCTGATGGTGGTAAGAAAACAAAGGTTGTATTGTTTAGTTTTGTTTAAGGCTTGAGTGGTCTTGCCTCCTGTCTCACTATTATTGATGCTTCAATTTTTTGTTCTATAGTGCTTCCTATCTTAGTCTCTTCAGAAACAACTTTAGCTCTTTGAGTTGAGCTAGCTCCTATTTTTCAGTATCGGTCTGCGAAACTTATGAGTTGAATGTTCCTTCCCCCAAAAAGTTTGAAAGGAACCTTAGTTGAAAGATCTGATTTAGATTTAACATATCTACCTTTTGAGTCTCTAGGTCTATTCATGAAAGTAAACAAAAATAAAAAGAAAAACTACCATTGGGTTTGGGGGAACCTGTTATAGCAGATGTGAAGGTTCTTACCTCTCGTCTTAAAGTTCCCCCACCACCAAACTAATGCTAATATTTAGAAGTGATATATTTCCTAACTATTTCCTACATAGAGACAACTCCCCGACAATGGCGCTAAAAATGATGGGTGTTCTTTATGCACTAAAAACACACAAAAAACCCTCAATTAAATTGTCAACCCATGGTAAGTAAACTAAGAATTGTAGAAAAATATATTCCAAGCTAGAAGGATTGGAGGTAGTATATTATAACTAAGGAAGTGGCTATCTAAGGGATAATCTATTCAAGAAAGACTACTAATGATCAAACTCTACTAAGAACCTCAAACTATGTACCCTAAGTAACCTTTGAATGAAGGATCAATGGATAGTTCTTAAGAAAGAAAATGGAAACCCTACTTAAAGAAAACCAGTTCATTCATAACAATAAGAAAAAGAAAACTATTAATCTAATAAGAAAATAGCAACAACAAACTACTTTAATTAACTTATTCAAATTCAATAAGCAACTATCCTGTGAAAGCAAGTAAATAAATAAGCAAGAAACTATTCTATTAAAGAGACTAAACAATAAATCAAGACAACTAGCTAACCTATGATAACTCCTACAACAAGTAAACTAACTAAGACTACTCAATAAGTAACTAATTAAGCTAAGAAACAAGTGAACTTTATTCTTGAATTAAACTTCACAACTACTTCTAATTTACAAAAGGAAATCTACTAAATTGAAAGCAAGAGGAATTAACAACTAATTGTCAATCTATGCTAAGCAAACTACTCTTTAACCTACCAAAGCAAAAGACTATCTACCCTACAAAATAAAGGAAACTATCTCCTAAGCTACGAAATCAAGAAAACTATCTTCTAATCTATGAAAACAAGAAAACTATATTCTAATCTATGAAAACTCAAATATAGTGTTGATGGTTGTGTCTCCAGTGTCTTATAATATCACGATAGCATTTAACAATGAATGATAATTCAAGAGGGATAAACCCTATATTGACTTCAATAGCAAAATGGAAAGTGTGAATTAGGCAATCCAGTGAAAACTTAGCCATTATAGAAACAACATCAACTATCCTGCATATCCATGTGATTATTGATCATGCATTAAAAATCAATAATTATAAAGAGATTATGTTATGAAATTCAATTGCACACTATACTACGTAAGCAAATTCATACTATACTAAATTCAATCATTAACTACAAATTGAAATTGCAACCTAAATCTAAGAAATAAATTGCATGAAGTAAGCTAAACTAGTTCTATTTAATGATTCAAATTGCAAAAAGAAGAAATACTCATAAACAAAAATTAAACATTATTCTAGCATATGACAAGTAAACAAATGAGAAAATTAATTAACAATTGGATAAGAAAAAACTAAATAGTAATTGAATAAGAAATCTAAAAATGAAAACTAGAACTAATATTATCCATCCACCGAAGCTCTGTCAAAGAAAACATGAGTTAAAAATTTGTTCTAAAACTCTGTTTTTATCATCTATTTCAGCATAAAAAAAATCTTAATCTATCATCTAGCTACACACACAGTTAGTATCTAATATTTCAAGCTTGCTTCTACTATATACAAAGTCAATGCATATTAATAATATCCTTCATATCAACCTGCAAAACTAAATTAAGCCGATTAAATCATAAACAACAAATTATATAACAAAGAAATAAAATAACAATTCATGTATAGAAAATAAAATAAAAAGACATCTATGCTACTCAATTTACAAGCAAACTCATAGGATAGTTATCCAGACTAATGGTGCCCCCCCCAACAAGTCATGGTCACTCCTCAAATGCACACCATGAACTTCAACAAAGCGATTTCACCATTAAAACTAAAAACACAGGTTTTACACAGTCTGGCAAAATAACAATAAAAATTGTCTTTCTCTCTAACTATCTACGTCTTAACTTATTAGCCATTGTATGACCACTGAAGTGGTATTTAAAAGTTGTACAAGATGAGAGGTTGACCACTGGAGGGTCGATCCTCTTCTAAAAACAGTAAATTGCATTTAAGTTGCCCTAACTACCGAAATGAGGTGATCCAATAATCTCCCAACATAACAACCCAAATCGAGTTGTCAAGAGTTCAGTAGTTGGAGGCCACGAGCACGAGAAAAACACATGTCTCTGATTCGCCCATCATTTTCTACCAATACCAGAACCACCAAATCACCCATCATTTTTTTGCAGGATGGAGTGCCAGACAGGGTGTCGGATGGAGTACCGGATTGAGTGTTGGATGGAGTACCAGATTGAGTGCCGGAAGAAAAAACAAGCTGCAATTTTTCCCCGTGACATACAAAACATGAATTGGTCTCCTGGGATCATAAAACATACTGATTTAAACTCAAAATCATTGCAAAACACGAATTATTCATACCTGATGTGGGTCATATCGTTTTGACACAAAATCTCTTCAAAAACTTCTTGAAAACATGAAAATGCATATATACATTCGAAAAAAGTATCTAATTAATGTCATAAAATCAATCATATCTGGGGCCCAACAGTGGTCATCTATTTGGATGACATAACAGTATTTTCCATATCTGATAAAGAACATTGTTGTCATATGAGGAAAGTATTCTTTAAATGTAGAAGGTTTGGTCTATCCTTAAACCCCAAGAAATCATTGTTCTCCATGAAGGAAAGAAAATTACTGGGACACATAGTATGAGATGAGGGATTCAGGATCAATCCTAGTAGGGTGGAAGACATTCAAGCCTTATGTAACATACCCACTACCATACTCAATTTTTTGTTTATTTCTGTAGAATCAGAGCCCCCGAAATATCTACGGAGGACTAGCCTAAGCTAGCTCTTTCTCTCTCTCTGCTCCCATGTGATCGCGGGTCATGATCACAGGTCAAATAATCATGGCTCTTCTTTGTATTTCATGCCTTGGCACTAAAGTGATGTTGAATCGTTCACCTCTGCAACCATCGAACCTCGATAGGGTTAGTGACTGGCCAATAGGGACGAATCCCTACAGGGTTAGCAAATGGCCATTAGGAACGGCCCTGTCGCATGATTGAGTGGAGTACAGGTGGCGAGAGGGGAAACACGACAGGGTGGG
>ML785416.1:337613-357307 GCA_009831015.1 Picea engelmannii
TCGATTCCGGACCCCCCCCCTCACCACTAAAGGTAGAACAACAAGGGGGCTCTGGAATGAAGCCTCAGTTGTAGATCTGGGTGGGTGGACTTTGGCCATCTATATCTACTCGCCACTTACCCTAAGGCACATTCGCACCCCAGCTTAAAGTTGACATCTCTTCCTCACATCTGACGGTCGTTATAGACCTTGAGATCCTTCAAAAGAATCTCGTCCATTCATCGGGACTTAACCAAATGCTAACATATCGATGTTTATAAGTCTGGATTTCGAGGTTTGAGAGCACAAGGGAACATGCCCTTCGGTATCCCGAGTGCCAAAATGTCGAAGTGCCAAACAAGACTAAGTCGGTGATTATCCCCTTGGGTTATGCCTTGGTCAATATGACCTCTTCCCACATGACCACATTCTCTCTTCCGTCAGGATTTATCAGGGCAAGAGCCCAACCTCTTGTCAACGGAACTCTCAAATCCCGATCCCTGATTTCCAAAAACAGGTAATCTCTTGACATGTAGCCTCCTGAAATCAGTCAGTCTATGAATGCTTCAGGGTTTCCACCATGGAACATCCCGATCTCTCGTCACCAGAAATCCTGAGTTCTCGACTCTCCATTTCCCAAAATGGGAGATCTCACGACACATGTCCTCCTTTAATCGGATGACCCGAATCTACTTCGGGGTTTCTACCATGGAATGCCCCGATATTTTGTCACTAGAACTCCTGAGTTCCCAATTCCTGATTTCCCAAAATAGGAGATCTCATGATATGTGGCCTCCTTTAATCGGATAGTCCATATCTATTTCGGGGATTTTTCCCCTATTCACTGGGGGTTTAACCCTTGGGTATCTCCTGACAGATCCAACGACTGTCAGGTTTTCTAGCCGAGATCTGATGGCTCAGACAGGTTCCTAACTTGTGCATTCTCCCACGACTTCTTGGATGTGGAAAAATCAATGGTCCAGATGTTCTCATGGACCTTGGGGATCTACGATCCTGATCTCTTAACTACCCACGAAGACATAGACAGACAAGTGGTAAGGCATTTAGTGCCCCCTACTTTTTCCTACCAATCTAACGGTCATGGGTGGCAATAGATTTCCCGACAGGATCTCATCCATCGATCAACACCCATTCAGGGTTAAGGTGCTTAACACTCCATTTTCTTCTTCTGATCTAATGGTCGTGACTGACCACCGATATCCTGATGGGATCTCGTCCATTGATTTGATACTTATCAAGGATTTCTTAAGGCCTTGCGCCTTCACGTCCTTTTTCTAGGTTGTTGATGGGATTTTCGAGAAGGGTATCTCTATGGGTAGGTTTACCCATGGTACTATCTGAGGGAGATAAGGGTATCTCTCTCCCGAGAACCAGGCGTGAAGTCTGAATTAGATCAGTATGCATATAAATAATGATTTATGAGAACATAAGCCATACATAGTCTTTCCATATAAACATACAACTACCAGTACTGATCAAGACACCATACAGACATTCTTATAATGAAATCATTCACAATTTCACAACTTATGATCATAAATGTCAGCATACATATATTTCAGGATGCCAAAGGAAAAACACTTATCAGAAAGTAACACCATGGGTTATGCAACTGCTGAGAGGGGTGCTCGTTTCCACCCAACTGTAGGCTCAATGACTCCCAAAAGATTTACCACTAGCCACCCTCGAGATGAGACCACAATGCTGTGAGACTGTGTCTCTTTTTGTCAGTGACCAAAAGTGAAGGTTACTCTCCTTCCTCTCTACTATCACCCACTCTGCATATTGCCAGAGCTCTCTTTCTCCCCTCGCGTCTACCCCCAATCGCTTCTCCCCTATTCCTTATCCTCTTGCAAGGTTGCATGTGGCGCGATTTCCCTCATGTTGGTTAGGCCTAATGGCTCTACAGATGGGTGGTTCACCTCCCCATATCTCATTAATTCCTGAGGATCCATCTACCTACCAGCCTGCGAGACATTTAATTTGGGGCCAGCGAGCCGCTTTTGGTTCTCCGGGCTAGTGGATTCCAAATACGGTATTGATTTTTGGTGGAAGTTAACGCCACCTTTCCAGGTGCCTTCCACCACCTTTCTGGAGCCATCGTGGTCTCTTTTTCAGCATATCCCCTCTCAGCAGTCTTGCAATATAAATTCATAATATTATTCAGATTCATCGACCTTTTCCACAAGGTCCATTCACATCACATATTCACATTTCTGAGTTTTCCACAGTTCTTGGCCAGTCCAGTTATTTTTACAAACTAGGGGAAACAAGGTGTTACAATTCCCTCCCCCTTAAAGGAACATCATCCCCGATGTTCTATCTATCAACATGTCATGCATGTTTGGATGCAAACAAAATCGGATATTCATGTTTCATGGCATCCTCCATTTCCCATGTAGCCTCATCTGGGCCAAAATGTTTCCACTGCACCTTGACCTGTGCAATGGTTCAGTTCTAGAGCGGGGTTTCCTTTCTGTCCAATATGCATTGGGTTTCTAGTAGAAATTCTCCCTCCAGTTCCACCTAGATCACAGACCAGTCAATTATATGATTAGCATCATGTACATATTTCTTCAGTAATGAAACATGGAAAACATTATGTGATTTTACTGTGGGAGGAAGTGCAAGACGATAGGCTACAGGTCCCACTCTATATAGAACCTCAAAGGGTCCACAATACCGGGGTGCCAACTTGGCACAATCTCCCATTTTCAAGGAACTCCTTCTAGGCTTAATTCTGAGATATACATGGTCTCCCATTTTGAACTCTCTTGGAGTTCTCTTTTGGTCGACATAACTTTTCTGTCGGTTCTGAGCAACCTTCAGATTTTGTTTTATCTGAGTCACTTTCTCTTCCATTTCTTTCAACATATCGGGTCCAAAAGAAATCATGTTTACAGGGTTACTCCAACTGAATGGAGTATTACACGGCCTACCATAGAGGAACTCGAAGGGACACATGTTTAAGGATGCTTGGTAGCCGTTGTTGTAGGCAAATTCAACCAATGGAAGGTAATCTTCCCATTTTCTAGGTTGATGCATTACATGCATCCTTAACATATCCTCCAATATTTGATTCACTCTTTCTGTCTGTCTGTTAGTTTGAGGGTGATAGGTGGTGCTAAACAACAATTTGGTTTCTAAACCAACCATCAATGATTTCCAAAAATTGGAAGTAAATTTTGTGTCTCTATCAGACACTCCCTTTCGACATACTGTGTAGTTTGAATACCTCTTTCCTGAACACCTGGGCGATATCTATCGCCTTGTAGGTTGATTTGACAGGGATGAAATGAGAAGACTTGCTCAGTTTATCCACCACTACCATAATGGCGTCATTCTATTTGGTTGAAGTTGGCAATCCAGTGATAAAATCCATGGAGATGGTTTCCCATTTCCATTCTGGGATGGGTAAAGGTTGCAATAGTCTTGTTGGGTGTCGATTTTCTTCTTTAATATGTTGGCACTCTATGCATTGAGCCAAATATTTAGCTATGTCTTTCTTCAATCCAGGCCAATAAAATTGTTTTCGGGTGGCAGTGATAATTTTCTGGTATCCTGGGTGACCAGTATATGGTCTTTTATGTAGTTCATCCATAATGAAACTCTTCAATTCGTCACAATTTGGAATGTATAGTCTATCTCTGTAAGTGATAAGACCTCCTTCGTTCAGCTGGTAGCCTTCATATTTTACTCCAGCGGGTTCTTGCTGTAGGTACAAGGTCACAGTCTAAACGAAGGGATCTGTCTCTTGTGCATTTCTGACTCTGTTCTTGACATCTATCTCACAGGTACTCACCATTACCAGGTGAATTGTTTTCATGCTTCTGCTAAGGGCATCGACCACCCTATTTTCTTTCCCTTTAATGTGTTTGATTTCAAAATCAAATTTGCTAAGGAGGGCCATCCATCTAGCTTGTCTGGCATTGAGATTTGGTTGGTCAAACAAATATCACAATCCATAGTGATTTGTCATAAGTACAAATTTTCTTCCCAAGAGGTAATGCCTCCACATTTTCAAGGCATGCACTATGGTAGCTAGTTCTAGATCATGAGTCACATAGTTGTCTTCATTTTCGTTCAATTTTCGGGATTCATAGCATATCACACTTCCTTCCTGCATAAGGACTCCTCCGAGCCCTTCCTTACAGGCATCTGTGCACACAAGGAAGTCAGCTTTTGGGTCAACGATTTTCAACACGGGTGCATGGGTCAGTAGATGTTTCAGGGTTTGAAATCTTTCTTAACATTTCTGTGTCCATAGGAATTTTGTCCCCTTCTTCTGGAGGGCAGTGATTGGAAAACCAATCTTGGAGAATCCTTTTATAAATCTCCTATAGTATCCTACTAATCCCATAAAGGATCTGATGTCTGAAACATCCTTTGGGGTAGGCCATTCCATGATAGACCTGATCTTGTCAGGATCTACTGCTACCCCTTCCTCGGATAGAACATGTCCTAAGTAATGTATTTTCTTCTGAAAGAAGTCACATTTGTTGAATTTAGCATAGAGTTGATGCTCTCTTATCACTTTCAGCACACATCTAATATGCGCTTCATCTTCTTCTCTATTCTTAGAGTAGATTAATATGCCATCAATAAAAACTAGTACAAATTTATCTAAAAATTTACTGAGTACATTGTTCATTAAGCACATGAAAGTGGCAGGGGAATTGGTTAACCCAAATGGCACTACCACAAACTCATAGTGACCATACCGTGTCCGGAAAGCAGTTTTATGGATGTCTTCACCCTTGATTCGGACTTGATGGTATCCCGACCTCAATTCAATCTTTGAGAAAATAGACACACCTCCCAACTGATCGAATAGATCATCAATCTTGGGAAAGGGGTACTTTTTCTTTATGGTTACTTTATTGAGTTGTCTATATTATATACACAGTCTAAGGGTGCCATCCTTATTTTTCACAAACAGGATTGGTGCTCCCCATGGGGACATGCTGGGTCGAATATAACCCTTATCCATCATTTCTTTCAATTGCAATTTGAGTTCAACTAACTCAGGTGTGCTCATCTGGTAGGGTGTCTTAGACATCGACATCACTTCTAGTGCGAGCTCTATCGAGAAGTCAATGTCTCTTCTCGGAGGTAGACCTGGTACCTCTTCCAGAAACACATCTCTGTATTCTCTCAGGATAGGGTGATCATTAGAGCTTGGTTTATCACCTTCGATTGTTTTCAACACCTGTATTGCATATAGGGGACATCCTTTTCGGCAATACTTTCTCATTTGCAGGGCTGATATTTTCCTCACCGAGACAGTTTTTCAGATCCCTTGAACGATTATCCTTTTTCCTTCTTTGCTCACACATTCTAAGGTTTTATGGTAACATTCTAGTCTATATTTATGGGTGGCTAGCCAGTCCATACCAATCAACAGATCATATGATCCCAGGGGTAATATGTTAAGGATTGCTTGGGTGGGGAACTCACCCAACATCAATTGGCAGGTTGGTATGGCCTCTGCTACTCTTATTTTAGTGCCAGTAGCTAACTGTACTAACCATGGATTGGTGTTCTTTTGAGGCTTTAGTTTACACTTATCAACAACTTTAGGGGCTATATAACTCAAATTTGAACCAAGGTCAATCAAAACAGACACCAGATGGTTGAAAATCATACCTTCTATTTCCACCACTGAAGCTTGGTGGTCATCTTGGTTATTATCCAAGGCTACATAAATCTGCGGCACACTCCCTGCCACATCATTGACTGTGGTAACTTCCTGAATGTTATAAACTTTCCAAATGTTCTGTTGTCGGTGTGGACAGTCTCTCAGGAGATTCTCTTCTCCGCAACCCCAACATTTCAAAGGTTCTCTCTTTGGGTTATCAGTCTTTACTGGTATAGGTCCAGAAGTTTTATTTCCTTCCGATGAGGGAAAGTTCTTCTGGAGTACACTCTGGGATGGAAAGTTCATTCTGGGGTTCTTCTTGTAGTTCTTAAATCCTGAGGATTTGATCCCCTTTTTCTAAAATCTCGAATCACTCTTCTGTTTCCAGTCTCAACGAGACTCTGCCCGATGTCCATATTGTTCATGACAATATGTTTCCTTTCGAATAGTGTCTTCTAAGGTATTTGGCTCATCAAATTCAATTATGTTCAATTATTCCTTGGGTAGCCCACTGATGAAGCGTTGCACCTTCGCCTTCTCTGCTTTGATGTAGGGTACATATCTCAATAAGTCGAGGAATTTGTTGATATATTCCTCTATAGTGAGTTGCCCCATTTTGAGTTCATAAAACTCTTTAGCCTTCTCATCGAAATATTTTTCTGACAAATACTTCTTCCGGAAGTATTTCTCAAACTGTTTCTAGGACAGGTCCTCCTCGCGGACCCCTTTCATATTCTTAAGATCTTCCCACCAGATGAAAGCTTTTCCATTCAGATTGAAAGTGGCTACTCGGGCCTTCAAATTCTCTGAAAAATCATGGACTCTGAAATATTTCTTCAGTCCAAGTAGCTAGGCCTCAGCTTTCTCTCCCTTTTTTATCTCACCGTCGAAGGAGGGAGGTTTGGCCTTTCTGAATTCCTCAAATTTATGACCCTTGGAAGTCTTTTGCTTCTTCTATTTTCTTCGAGAATAGGAACCGGTTCTGCTACTGGAAGAGCCTTCTGAATTGCCAGCTTCCTTCTCAGAGGAATCGTTTGGAACTGGTCCTTTACCTATGGGGTGGACCTTCCTTGAGGTGCTCCTCTTAGTATGGCCACTGATATGACCATGTTTCTGCATCTCAAGTTCATGTTGCATTTGTCACTGTAGGTCGGATAAGCTCTACAGTAAAACTACATTAATTTTAGTTTGCTTTTCTTGTTCTTTCATCATCCTTTCATTGTTGGCCTTGCAGCTTTGCAATTCAACCATGAGACTCCTCATAGTCTCAGCTAGATCTGGAGGGGTTCCTATTGCTCTTCTTTCGTCAGACTCTTCATCTCTATTGTGGGAGCCTTCTCCCATCTCTTGGTGAGTCACCATTCTCTACGTCTGTAAATTCCCACAGCTGATCGTCCGCTTGGGTGAAAAGAAAAATGTTGGTTATTAGTCAAGATTTAGATACATTTTTATAACTTGTGCATAAATTCATAACTCTTTCACATGCATACATAGTCGGGTTCTCATTTCCAAGTTTTGATCCTGGATAAGAGAGTTAAGTTAGGGGGTTACTCCTCTTAGGAGTGCTTTGAACGAAGCTTATGCACAACTCATTCATGAGCCCAATCAGGCTGAGTGTTGTCACCATGCTCTGATACCACTTTGTAACATACCCACTACCATACTCAAATTTTTGTTGATTTCTGCAGAATCAGAGCCCTCAAAATATCTATGGAGGCCTAGCATAAGCTATCTCTTTCTCTCTCTCTTCTCCCATGTGATCGTGGGTCATGATCACAGGTCAAATAATCATGGCACCTCTTTGTATTTCATGCCTCAACGCTACAGGGATGTCAAATCATTTGACTCTGCAACCGCCGAACCCCGATAGGGTTAGTGACTGGCCAATAGGGACAAATCCCTATAGGGTTAGCAAATAGCCATTAGGAAAAACCCTGTCGTGTGGTTGAGTGGAGTACAGGTGGTGAGAGGGGAAACATGACATGATGGGAAACGTAATAGGAGATGGGTCCCACTTCACACACCACACCATTCCACCCCCCGCCCCCCTCCATTAAAGGAAAAATGGAAAAGGGGGTCTGGAATTCGCCTGAATGTCGTTTATCAAGGCGAATAAATCCTAACCGTGCCAGAGTTGCACATTCTATTCAAGACCCTCCCCCTCAACGCTAAAGGTAGAACAACAAGGGGTCTCTAGAATGAAGCCTCAGCCATAGATCTGGGCGGGTGGACTTTGGTCGTCCATATCTTCTCGCTACATACCCTAAAGCTCATTCGCGCCCCAGCTTAAAGTTGACATCTCTTCCTCACATCTGACGATCATTATAGACCCTAAGATCCTCTGAAAGAATCTCATCCATTCATAGGGACTTAACCACATGCTAACATCTTGATGTTTATACATATGGATTTCGGGGTTTGAGAGCATGAGGGAACATGCCCTTCGGTATCTCAAGTTCTGAAATGCCAAAGTGCCAAACAAGCCTAAATCGGTGATTAGCCCCTTGGGTTATGCCTTGGTCAATATGACCTCTTCCCACATGAACACACTCTCTCTTCCATCGGGATTTATCAAGGCAAGAGCCCGACCTCTTGTCAACGGAACTCCCAAATCCCCGATCCCTGATTTCCTAAAACGGGTAATCTCTTGACACATAGCCTCCTAAAATCATTCGGTCTACGACTGCTTCAGGGTTTCCACCATGGAACATCCCGATATCTTGTCACCAGAACTCCCTAGTTCCCAACTCCCGATTTCCCGAAATGGGAGATCTCATGACACATGGACTCCTTTAATCAGATGACCCAAATCTACTTCAGGGTTTCTACCATGGAATGCCCCGATATTTCATCACCAGAACTCCCGAGTTCCTGATTCCCAATTTTCCAAAATGGGAGATCTCACGACACGTGGCCTCCTTTAATCGGATGGTCCAGATATATTTCGGGGCTTTTGCCCCTATTCACTGGGCCTATAACCCTCGGGTATCTCCTGACAGATCCAACGACTGTCGGGTTTTCTAGCCGAGATCTGACGGCTCAGACAGGTTCCTAACTTGTGCATTCTCTCATGACTTCCTGGACGTGGAAAAATCAACGGTCCAGATGTTCTCATGGACCTTGGGGATCTACGATCCCGAGCTATTCTCTACCCATGAAGACACAGAAAGACAAAGTTGTAAGGCATTTAACCCCCCCTACTTTCTCCTACCAATCTAATGGTCATGGGTGGCCACAAATTTCTCGACGGGATCTCATCCATTGATCAACACCTATTCAAGGTTAAGGCACTTAACACTCCAATTTCTTCTTCCAATCTGACGACCATGAGTGACCACTGATCTCTCAATGGGATCTCCTCCATCGATTCGATATTTATCAAGGATTTCTTAAGGCCTTGCACCTTCACATCCCTTTTCCAGGTTCTTGATGGGATTTTCATCTGAGGTAGATAAGGGTATCTCTCTCCCAAGAACTAGGCGTGAAGTCTAAATTAGATCAGTATGCATATAAATAATGATTTATGAGAACATAAGACATATGTAGTCTTTCCATATAAACATACTGTTAGAACCCTATATAATATGGGATCAGTTTTCTGACTAATATGTATCTATCTCAGGCACTATGTGTTTGCTCATGATGCATGGTGAAGGCAGATGAAAGTGCTCGACACTCACCAAGCATAAAATAAGTACCTGTGCACGAGTTTCAAAGCAAGTTCGATGCATTTTTTAGCCAAAAATTGTGAAGTGGTTTGAAATGAAAAAATTTGACTCTTGTGGGTCAAAGGTAAAGTTGGGTTCATTAGCCTAATGTGGGTTTTATAATCTATGTTTGGTGAATTTTAAAAAAAAAATTGGCCCCTAGGCCTTTACTTCTATGCAGAATTTTATGAAAATTAACAAAAATTTTAGCAAAAGGTATAGTGGCCTAGGGCCAACACCCGAATAATCAACACACAAGCCAGCGCCATTTCATACACCAAAAACCAACAGACAAGCCAAAGCTAGCGCCAACACCAAGCACCAAATCCCAAGCTTCGGTCTCACTTCATCGAATGACTACATAACTGTTGGTTGTTATAAGCACCTAAAGTTCAGTTCACCACGCGAATGTGGGATATTGCCCATAAAAAGACAAAAATATATAAAACACAACTTTCAAAACCCTCTTCCAGGTGTTTGAAGCCGGATTCAAGGTGTCCAACGTGGAGGAGTCACAATTGCAAAGGAAGGTTTTGTGTTCCTTGATTTTTCCCCTCCTGTTGGTCCTCGCCAGTATGATATGGCAATGATACTTGATCTTTTATGAACAAAGGAGCCTTTGCCAGAGGAATGGGATAGTTCTGCAAAATATGCAACACCATCTTCTGCAAATAATGAGGGTCAAAGACCACCATCTGGAAGAGGAGTTATTGAGGATTGGTCAAAGGCTATTGAGGTAGATGAAGAAAGCTCAAGTCATTGCAAGAACAAAATAAATGATTTTCATTCATGGAGAGAATCTCCAAAGAAGTGTTCAATGGGTAGCCTTCCATTATTGTTTCAACTACCTTCAGAAATGAGGCCAATCTTGCCTCACAGTTCTTGGGCAGTGATAAATTTTTCTAAATTTGTTCCACCTCAAGCAATTCAAAACTTTGCTAACAGACTTCCAGAAATTTGCAAGACGTATGGTGTGCTTATGAACCCTAGTTTGGCACCACCACCGATGACAGAGATAAATGGGAATGTTGATGGTGTTGTTAAACATATGATAGAATTAGTGGAGATGTTTGCATTAACCTTTGTCCATGGGGCTTTGATGAGCACCATGCAACTGAAGGAAAAGAGCTTCCTCTTGTTTCAATTGAACATTTTGAATCGCTACCAGGCAAAGGTCTAGTTGCTACATTGACTGGCATACATATATCATCAGCACTCGATGCATCTTTTGACATTGTTGGTGGCAGAGTCAATATCCATGTTCTCATGACTTTAGCTACATTTGCATCTGTGTTTATGGGAAACACCCTGGAAGGTGGATTGCTTCTTTCCATGTTTAAACTTGTTTATATTGCGGAGGAATATTACACAAAGCGAGCGTTGGGTGATGTTAAGGCACTAAAGGATAGAAATATGGAGTTCTCTCTTGTTTTGGATGCATTTGATTCAACAATTCCTCATCATTTTTCCTCAATAACAAGAAGAGGAAAACTCAAGAACTTGTTCTTGGACAGGCACTAAAAGAACATGATACTCAAATGTTAACTCAAGATTTGCAGGCCAATACTATAAAATGTACCAGTTCTACAATGAATCCTCCCATTTCTTCTATTCCAACAGTGTGTTCTACTGCACCTGTGGGAATGCCATAAAAAAAGGTTGCCTACATATCTCTATTGGCTGATGTGGTCCAGCCAGATGCTGTTAAGGAGCTATGCAAGCTGTTGGTCATTGTATCTGGAAAGGCTGCTAAAACTTGTGCAGAGGAAAAATATTTGCAAAACGAGGATGCAAATAAGCAAACACACGAAGGGAATTATTTGGGAAAAAACAAACACTCTAAAATAGGGAAGATATGGGATAGCAACCTCTTGCAAGAAAACATAATAAAAGATGCAATTGCAAGAAGTCTGGATGTTTGAAGAAGTATTGTGAATGTTTCCAAGAAAATATTTTATGCTCAGAAAATTGCAAATGCATGGATTGGTTTCCAAACGTGTTCCTGTGCATGATTTGGAAGTTGGTTCATACATATTGGTCTGGGCTGGTGAGGCTATATCAGTCGATGGAGAAGTATGCCAAGGAATATCTATGGTGACTTTTGAACACTTAACAGGAGAGGCTAACCCACTTGAAAAGCAAGTTGGAGATAGTGTTCCTGGTGGTGCAAAAAACTTGGATGGGATGTTGATAATTAAGGCAACCAAGACGTGGAAGATGTGGCAGAGCATCATTGTTTTGAGGCATCGTTTAAAATGTAGATGGCAGCTCGACCAGAGACAGTTTCATTTCTTGAATGAAAAGTGGAAAAATGACCCTTCATGAATGAGCAACAGTTACAGGGAGGTGGTAGAGCTTTCCTTTTTTCCAGGCAGCGGTTAGATCACGCAGCGAGGTGGCAGAGGTTTCCCATTTTCTAAGCAGAGATTAGATCACAAATCCTCCAACTAGTAGCATACCTCAAACCAACTCAGGAATTCGACTGTTGTTTATTGTGATGTTGTTAACTTCCATTCGCCAGCAAACCATTAACTAACTCCAGATGTTTAATCAGCAGTTGCCAAATCATTTTGTTTGTTTTAGAAACAGTCCACAGGTGTCAATTTTTGTAACTGTTATCTATTTTTAGAAAACAGAAGCAGAGTGCGAGTCTTGGAAAGGTTGGGGGGTTTGTTTATTATTTATAGAGATGTAAAAGACTAGAAGAGGGTTCAACTGGGCAGAATAGGAGAGGGTCAACCCGTGTGAGAGGTTTAGACTTGAATTTGTAGTTTTCTTTGCTGGAGCTGAGGGATGTGTTTAGCCAGAGAATTTCTCTGTAATTTTTAATGATTGATCAGTAATTAGACATGCTTTATTTTACAGGATTCCTGTGTGGTGATGTTGGTGGTGTTTTTTCTTTGTTTAATGTTTTTCTAGTGATCATTATGCTTGTTTTCAGTTCTTATTGTCAGAAGGAAAGTAATAGAAGCAGAATTTATCAGCAGATACTCTACCTCTGAGATTTTGATGATCTTTATGTTTTCTGTTAAAGCTTAGTTCAGGAATTCTTAGCTGCTCTTGTGCCTGGATTTTACCTCCCCTACTTCTTCCTCAAATCAACGCCATCTAAACTTAATTTGATTCAATATTGCCACTACCTTGCCCTGTGAAAAAAATTTGTCCAGATCTGAGAGTGAATCACATTGTTTAAAGCGCAGACCCCATTTTCCCAATAGCCCTCCTTGCTGTCCCAAACTAACCATTTTAAAATCAAAACCCTATACTTTTATAGCTAGCCTAAAACCCATCCCCTACAAACCAAGTTAAATCTCAAAGAGAGATCCCTCTCCGAGTCTTGGAGGGATAGATCCAAGACTCGAAGCGGTTCGAGGTTACCTCTATGATTGCCTCCGCAGCCTTAGGCAAATTACAGAGCGCTAACACATACAACTACCACTACTGATCAAGACACCATACAAACATTCTTATAATGAAATCATTCACAATTTCACAACTTATGATCATAAATGTAAACATACATATATTTCAGGATGCCAAAGGTAGAACACTTATCGGAAAGTAACACCAGGGGTTATGCAACTGCTGAGAGGGGTGCTTGTTTCCACCCAAATGTAGGCTCATCGACTCCCATAAGATTTACCACTAGCCACCCCTGAGCTGAGACCACGATGCTGTGAGACTGCATATCTATTTCCCAGTGACCAGGAGTGAAGGTTACTCTCCTTCCTCTCTGCTATCACCCACTCTGCATATCACCAGAGCTCTCTTTCTCCCCTCGCATATTCCCCCAATCAATTCTCCCCCATGCCTTATCCTCTTGCGAGGTTGCGTGTGGTACAATTTCCCTCTCACTAGTCAGGCCTGACGGCTCTATGGATGGGTGGTTCACCTCCCCATCCCTCATTAATTCCTGAGGATCCATCTACCTACCAGCCTACAAGACATTTAATTCAGGGCTAGCGAGCTGCTTTTGGTTCTCTGGGCCAGTGGAGTCCAAATAAAGTATTGATTTTCGGTGGAAGTTAACACCACCTTTCCAGGTGCCTTCCACTACCTTTCTGCAGCCATCGTGGTCTCTTTTTCAACATATCCCCTCTCAACAGTCCTGCAATATAAATTCATAATATTATTCACATTCATCGACCTTTTCCACAGGTCCATTCACATCACATATTCACATTTCTGAGTTTGCCACAGTTCTTGGCCAGTCCAGTTATTTTTACAGACTGGGGGAAACAGGGTGTTACACCTTATCATTTCCTAGTTCCAAGAAGGAGTTCAGTCCTTCTTGGGAAAAATTAATTTTCTGAGAAGGTTTGTTTCCAATTTTGCTGAATTGGTGAAGCATATCACAACCATGCTTAATAAGGGGAATGAGGTAAAATGGACGACCGAGCCCAAAGAATCCTTTAGCCAAATTAAAGGGGAATTGATTGAAGCACATGTGCTAGTCAGTCTTGATTATTCCAAGGATTTCTTGATCTTTTCCTTTGCCTCATTTGATAGAGTGGCAACTGTTTTACTACAGAAAAATGTTGAAGGGTTGGATCAACCTATTTCATTTTTTAGCAGATCACTAAGAGACACAGTGGTCAGATATGATATCATGGAGAGGCAGGCCTATGCCTTGGTGAAATCTCTCAAAGCTTTCAGAGTCTATGTTTTGCATTAAAAAATCATTGTGTATGTTCCTCCAGCTTCTGTGAAGGAAATTCTCATTCAACCTAACATAGATGGGAGAAGGAGCAAGTGGATTTCTAAAATCCTCGAATTTGATCTAGAAATAAAACCTACCAAGCTAGTTAAAGGCCAATGTTTAGCCAAGTTGTTGGTTGAATCTAATTGTAAAGATTTGGGTGTTAACTTCATCAAAACTTGCTCATAAAATCAGTTGTCTGAAGCGTTTGATAAAAGCCCTTGGGACAAACCTCCAATAGCAGAATGCACCTGGTACAAAGATATTATATATTTCCTACATGAGTTAAGGACCCCTGACGGTATGGAAAAGAGTAAGGCAAGAGATTTAATACTCAAATCAATTAGATATTTCCTTATTGACCAGGTCTTGTATTGGAAGGACCCTCTAGGAGTGCTTCTGAGATGTTTAGACCCACAAGAGGCCCAAAGGGTTGTGTTTGATTTTCATGGAAGCCTATGTGGGGGCATCATTTATGGAAAACCACAGCCTACAAAATTATCAGGGTTGGGTATTACTGGCCTTCTTTATTCACTGATGTCTGTGCAAAAATCAAAGCTTGCATCAAATGCCAAAAATTCTCTGGGAAGCAACAACTCAAGCCTCTACCAATTAATCCTGTAGTGGCTTTAGGACCTTTCCAACAATGGGGTGTTGACTTCATTGGAGAAATTCATCCTGCTTCAAGCAGTCAACACAGGTGGATCTTGACTGCAACAGATTACTTCACTAAGTGGATAGAGGTTATCCCCACAAGGAACGCTTCCCATAGGGTGATAATTGGTTTTCTGGAGGATATTATAGTAAGGTTTGGTTTCCTATAACTAGAATCGTCACTAACAATGCTACATCCTTTAAGGTTGAACCACTGATCAAGTTTTGTGAGAAGTTCAGGATTGCATTGATCCACTCCACCCCCTACTACCCCCAAGGCAATGGATTAGCAGAATCCTCTAACAAAATCCTAGTAAATATCATCAAAATACTACTAGAGGATAACAAGAAAGCATGGGATTCAAAGCTCAAATTTCCTCTGTGGCATGATAGAGTGAGAACAAAGCGGTCCTTGGGCATATCTCCTTTCCAATGTGTATATGGGACTGAAGCGGTCTTCCCTTCTCATCTTTCCCTGCCTGTAGAGAAATAATTCCAAGTTTTCCAAGAATATCCTGATAACATGATTAAGAGAATTCATCAGCTGGTAGAAGTGCAATAGACTAGAGAGAATCTTCTGGACAAAGTGCATGAACGCCAACAGAAAATCAAGCAAGATTTTGACAAAAAGGCGAGAAAAGAGGATTTCCAGCTGGGAGATCTAGTACTCAAATGGGATGCACCTAAACAGGACAAGGGAAAGCATGGTAAATTTGAAGCCCTTTGTATCATCCCTTTGGATCAGCCCTTTCAATATTTATGAGACATTTCCAAACAATAGTTATAGGTTACATAATCTGGAGGGTAACGAAGTTTTTCAGGGCCCTGTAAATGGGCACTTCCTAAAATTATTTTTTGTTTAAAGCCACAATCGACATCCCACCATTGTAAATATCATCTTTGTTTTATGTTTATTTTGTTTTTAATAGGAGACTCCATAACCCAAAGCAAGGAACTAGAACTACACATTCTTGACAACTCGCAAGGAGCATGTCATCCCCTGTGGGGCCAATGTTAGCACATAAAATTTTCAAAGTATCACGAGTTGTGGTTTCTACCCAGGTCTATAATTTTGTCTATCTTTCCTTCTTTGCAGACCCGATCATAGGTTTTTTCCTCTTGGATTGAAGTTTTCCTTATGTCTACCTTCATCTAGCTGATCGATTCATTTTCCTTGTCAAATTGCCTGAGAACTATTGGCCCCAAGCCTTTATGTTTTCCCTAAAGTCGATCACTTCTCTATACCTATATCTCTAGTCCTTTTATCTCCTCGAGCCTTTAGCCAGTCATCCAAGTAATCGTTCACAGGCCGCATTCATGAGCACCAAGCGCAACAGTTGAAGTGGTTTGATGTGGACATGAATCAAGCGAGCAGGAAAGATCAGTTTTCAATGGTAGAGATCCCTCAAGAAGATCATATTGACAACCATCTGGTGATAGAGATCATACATTCACATGAAGTATAGCTGACATAGGTACGAGATCGCAAGGTCCATCCTATCCATTGATATTGGGAAGGATGCGCGGTGCTGGATCAACATTTTGCTGACTCACAGGATGGAGCAGTCAAAGGGTAGAGTCTTGAGGACTCACGAAATGTGAATTCACGATGAAATCTGGGCCATCCATTTCAAAAGGACACATGGCGTAGGATCTGAACTGCAGAAAAAGTCCTTTCAGGAGGTTTGAGGCGAGAAGGGCATATGATTCGAAGTCCTGAAATGTCGATATGATCAGGGTCGTCCAATGCAAAGCGACGCATGTCACATGATTCGAGCTATCATGATTTCCTAACTTGAATATTTCAGCATGAAGCACGACGTGAACTAGCGAAATGCAAAATCGCGGCGCACCCAAAATATGGGCCCACAGTCACAGCCCACGGTCCTATGGAAACTGGGTCCTAAAGATAAGGAAAGCACTTGTCATGCACTGGGTGGATGAGTTTGTTAGAGGGGAATATTGTGGTCATCAAATTCAAGGTAAATCCAACTGTTGATCCATATAGGATGTTTTGCGGTTTCGGGTATCGGGACATTATGGACCAGGGTGAGTGAGGACTCGTGAAATGTGAAATTATGATATTTGATATGGATAACCGTGGGGTCATGGCCCACGGTCGCATAGGGAAGGAGAATGGAGCCATGTAAAATATCAAAGCACCTAAGTTGGTCATAGAGAAGGATCCTTATGACCTCGAGGCACCAAGTTTGACTTGAATGAGTTGTGAGCTCGCTTGGAGCATTCATGGGTGTTAGGATTCATCTTGATCCCAATGAAGGTAGTTAATGAAGTTGGGGAATGTGTTTGAAAACTTGTTTCACCACATAAATGGAAAGCATGGAAAATATGACTATGGAGGGAAGAATCTCAGCAGAAAGTGCCCTGTCATGGATTTTCTCCTAAAGCCAATATCAATCTGATCTTGCGTCTGATAGAAGAATTCAAGTGTAGTATGATAGAAGAATATGCAGACAACAAGCCTTGAATGCAATGACCAGAGCATGCTTCTAAAGGGAGCAAGTTGTTTTGAGTATAAATACTCAGTTTTGATATTTTGTTAGGGTCAATGGTAGAGCTAGGCTCCCATATTGTAAAGTTTTAGCAAAGCCCCTAGTTTTTAGTTATATATCTGTATTTGAGACTTCTTTTTTAATCCAAGTCATGTTTTCTTACTCTGTGTTATTATGCGTCTGATACTGAATGTTCATGATTGAAGGATTCACATGGATTATTGAGACTGTGTCACAATGGATGTTTGATTACAGTGTTGTCATAATGTTTTCAGTTTCCTGAAGCCCCAAATCCAAGAAGATCTTTTTCTTTTATTTTTTCCTCCTTAGGCTACTGGAAGACCTAATGTCATACCATACCTTTACATTTTCTTCTTAATTTCTTCCTCCTACTCACCCTTACTATAACCTAATGACTAAAGTTAAGCTAAGACCTCGCCTACTTGTGCATACCAATCCAGTTTTCTGAGTTAAGACAATATTCTCTCAAGATTGCGCCCATTTGATCATATTATAATGAATTTGTGACAAAAAATTCTGATGGGTATCAGGCTTATCTCTGCCTCAATCTAGAGGTGACTTATGGTGCTAACACACTGCAGGTTGTCGAGTTTAATGGTTGGAGAGAAGACGATGCCAAGTATATTATCAGTTGGTATCACAATGACTCCCTATAGATAAATTATCCAAATGACATCATGAGAGGATTAATCCATATAATAAATGGAATATCACATGGAGGTACACCCATACCTAAAACTACAAATACAAATTAATGGTTCCAAATCATCACAGGAGGGACGACGACCAAAAACTCAAATCATGATCTCTTTATGAACAAATTCATTGATCCCTATGCCAAATGGATTTTCATTAAAATTTATTTATGCTATACAACTATGGGTTGAGATGTAGATGTAAATATCACAACGCTAGGGCCTATTGGTCAAATCTTGAACTCCAAAGTCGAGTTCAACTTGGTATAATTCTTAGCCACATTGATAAAAATTAATTGTTGAGATAGATAGGAGAACAATAGGGCCATACATTTCCATTCACTCTTAATTTGAATAGCCATGAGCCAACTAGGATCGGTCAGAGAACTTTCTTTTACACCAAAACATACTCTGACCATGCATAACTATGCTTCTTTTTTACTAGGATTAGTTAGAACTTTGGACTCACCCCTTGCCGAGGTAATGTTCAAATGTTGGGTTGACCATATAAATAATTCTTCCCACAAATGGTGAGTGGATAAAAAATTTGGTCGACCCTTACCACCAATTTCTCACATCCAATTAAGTCTTGACTACACTAAACTTTCATGTGGCATCATTGGGGGACCAAAACTAGTAGAGCTCGACTACAAGCCAACTAAACTTCATATTTTTGAAGAAAATGATAAAAAAACTGGGGTATCAAGAACAGATCCCCTGAGAGGTACTAAGTGACATTTCATCTATCATTACACAATTGGCTGACAATGAAAATGAATAATAAAGGGAATCAACTTTATACATTGTTCCCTTTGTACAAAATCTCGACATTGCAACCAATCCTTAGGAAAAACAAACTACAACAACCAAAAAAAAAGGAAAAAATAAACATAGGAAGGAAATTTATTGAGGCTTCAACAGTACCATATGACATCGATATCAAATACCCCTTAATCAATGAAAAAATAATCACTTTCACAAACAGGCTAGCCGAGAAGACTCGATAGAGGGAAAAAGATCAAGAAGTAACCCAAAATATCATAAATTCAAGCATTGGTCCTCAATTTCAAGAAATAATGGCAGAAACATATGCAAAGAAGGATAAATCAAGAAATACAAAGGCCTCCCTTGAAAAACAAATAGAAACAAGAACACAAAAAATAGAGGATAGCACAAAGTAAAGAAACATAGATATTGAAAAATAAAACACTCTTAGCAAAAGAAAAATTGGGCCTAGAACAACATAAAGAAGTCATGGATCCATTGGCTACAATAAATCAATTAATTGATTTAGTTATAATCACAATGGCTATTAACCAAGCATCAATCCAACATCTAAGGCGGGAAAATGAGAATTTAAAACAACAAAGCAGTTGGAAATTGAGAAATAACTAGGAGAGGCTTTCCCAATAGACAACAACAATTTTACAATATGAAATGGACTAACTCAAGGGGATTCAATACCAAGATGAGAGGGACATATCATAGAAAACCATTTTGAGTAAAATACTTAACAATTTTCTCGCATATTTCTTTGATGCATACAACAAACTTAAAGTGCAGAAAAATGAAATTTCCAAGTTCGAAACAACTCGACTTTTCGCTACTGATGAAAAATCCAAGCAAGTTATCTCCATCTAGTTAGAAAAATAAAAATAATCCAATATAGACTTTACATGACAAGAAATATAATGAATAAAGGAAACAAGAAAAGATCAGATGATAACATACCAAGCTATAAATCACCTCGACAACATAAGATAAAAA
>ML785416.1:368201-420464 GCA_009831015.1 Picea engelmannii
TACAACAATGAAGATGGCATGGGTGCAGGAAGAATGTACAAAGGATTGTTGGCATGTTTTACAGGCAGCATAGACTTGTCATTTGATGGCAAGTACAGTAGTGGAGATGGTAGGATAAGAAGGATAAAAATCCCTTGGGGATTCAGACGTGAAAGCTCAGGAGGAACAACGTTGAAGAAAATGCGCGTAGCAAAGGCAAAGCTCAAAGTACAGGAATTTGCAGAAGAGAAGGAAGACAGATATCCACAACCACAGGATCTCATTCAAATTTCCCGAAAGAATGAGGGTCGTCAGATCAGACAGAAGCTGTACGAGGTTTACCATCGGGAAAAGCCAAGGTGAAATCCCGACATAATCAGGACCGTCTATTGGGAAGGACGTGTGGCAGCGATCGGGCGCCACCGGGAGAAGCTCTATAGGAGGACAGGTCTCAGCCGTCAGATCCAAGCGCAGGGACCCGACCACCGTTGGATCAATGAGAACATGCAAGGTCTTTAAAGGGAGTGAAGGTTTGGCTATGGTCATGAGGATAATGGTCATATGGACCAGGATCATAGTCATCGAAGTTTCGAGGATCGCGAGTTGGATATGTCAAAGTTCCTTGACAACGAAAACCCCGAAATCGTGATATGATCTCAACCGTTAAATCAAGAATTAGATCTGGTCCGTTGATTTCCTTAATCGGAGAATCAGGGATCGCGATTTCAATATGAAAAGAACACTTGACAACGAAAACCCCAAAATTGCGATATGCGATTTCACGAGTTAATCACAGCCATTGGATAACAAGTGATCTAGACCGTTGATCCAACTCACGTCGGTAGACCACGTCACCCAGGGACACGTGGCACAACCAGAGAATGACAGGTGTCAGGCAGATCTAACACTTCAGGCTCATGCAATTCATGAATCAGAGTGACACGTGGCAGGATCTAACACGTGTCAAACCACGTGTGACGTCAGCAGAGGCATCGGTGATCGGGACTTTGATATGTCAAGAACACACTGCAACAAAAACTCTGAAATCGCGATATGTGATTTTGCGATGTAATATGAGCCGTCGAGCTAGAATTAATCTGGACCGTTGAATCTCTGCATGGAGTATCGGGGATCGGGAATCGACACTTTGCAATGTCAAAATCTCTTGACAACGAGAAACTCGAAATCGCGATGTGCAATTTCGCGATTCAATCATAGTTGTTGAGCCAAGGTTATACTTGGACCGTTGATCATAGCCTGTGTCAGAGTTTCGCGAATCATGATTTGGAAGTGACAAGAACCTTGAACATTAGAAATATTGAAACGCCGATGGAGTGACAAGACCAAGGTCACACAGAGATAGGTCATATGGACCATGTTCTAGCCAGGAGGGCTAGCGCATTTTTTCGAGAGGTATGGTTGCGGTCACGGGTAACGGTCACATGGACCAGGGCTCAGCCAGGAGGGCTGAAGCACATCACGAATCGGGAAATCACGACTCTCGTGGACATAAACATCATGTCATCGAAAGTGTCGAAATCGCGATATATGAAATCCCGATTTGATCTAAACCGTTGGATCAAGTAGTGATCGGAGGGTTGTTGTTCTTCCCCACACATTAACGCTTCAGTTATGAATCAGTTAAGAGAAACGGACTGATGATGAAAAATAAGTTAGCATTTGAGTGGCAAAGACAGGTGTTCTTGTTATTGGCTGAGAAAAAAAAAAAGGTGAAGTGAAACCGTCGGTGAGGGGTGTGTAAAAGAAAATGAGACAGAATGTGCATGGAGGGTTATTATGGGAGAAAAAGAGCTTGTAATTGAAACAGAAAAGATGAGCTCGACTGTTACAGAGAAGACGAAGAGTCTCAACTGCCAGAGAGGCTGAGGAATCTCAGCATAACACCCAGTGATGCTGAACACGTGTGAGATGTGCCAGAGAAGCTGAAGAGTAACTATGAGTATCAGGCAGAGCACTCGAGAGGTGGTGAAGATGGCCACGGTGTGAGCATGCAGGGAGTGGCACACATTTCATGCACGAGGTGCATAGAAACTATAAGTACAGAGTGCAAAGAAGAGATGAGGTTGTTGTTGCTATTGGAATTTGCTGTGATTGTAGCTGGTGAAGATGATTCATGTGTGAAGAAGAAGGAGAGAGCAACAACTGAATTGAAAATAAGAGGATATGTGTAGTGAATGGATATGGCACACAGAGCTTAAAAGGCAGAAGAACAAACAACGCAAGTGAGGTGTGCAGGAAGGCAATGAGGCAAACAGAGTAACGAAATGCAGGAGGACAGTGATGAGTCTGGTAAGCCATTGTTGAACATTATATCACTGTAATAATTTTGAGTAACAAAGAATTAATATTATAGGGAGGTTGGGAGGTGCTCGGGAGGACTATTGTCCTCAGAGGTTCAAGTGGGTGCTTGAACACAGGGAGTTGTAGCTTCCATCTGGTTGCAGCCAGAGAAACCAGGGTGGCAGGGTGGTGCAAGGGAGAACTCTTGTTCTCTGTTATACAGGTTGGTGCCTGTATGATTGGAAGTTGGTGCTTCCATCTAGTTGGTGCTGGAAACAGTCAGGGAGTTGGTGCTTCCTTCTAGTTGGTGCTAGAGAAACCAGGGAGTTGGTTCTCTCAGCAAGTTGCAGCTTGCAAAACAGAGGTTGTAGCCTCATTATGAGTTGGTGCTCATATGTATGATAATGTAAAGAATGTAACTATTACTTATCATATAAAGAAAAGAGGTTTTTACCCTGTATGGGTTTCCTCAGGAAATATNTGTCTCTGTGTTTCTCATATATGTGACTGATGTTGAATGAGCAATTGTTTATTTCCCTGCATTATTGTGATCATCATTTAGTGTTTCAGCAAAGAGTTTAAAAGAAGCATAATTGTTTAAGCACGATAACAACTGATTCACCCTCCCCCCCTCTCAGTTGTCCAACACAATGTTGCATGATGCAAACTGAAGTGGATAATTACTGAAGATTGAAGAACAACTCAGTTGGAGTTCACTATGCCTAAAATAGTCAAAAGATTAAATCAAAGATTTGTGCACTATATTTCTAAAGAAATTTCAAAGAACAACAGGTTGAATTATTTAATCGAGGAAAGGTTTATGAGGTTGAGCATGCAAGAATTGAAGTCAACAATTAATTGTTGACATGGCTAAATGCATGGATTTTTGCATGGATGGTTTATCAAGACTTTTGTTCACTGAAGATGCAATTTACATGAGGAGATTGCATGACTTTTAATAAAGTCAATTTTATTTTTATTCCATTAAAAAAAATAGTTTCTTATGTTCTAAATAAAGAGATTGACCTCTTAGTAATGGGTCTTTGATATTTAGAATCATTTCGAGATTTTGTTTTATCTCTAGAGGGATTTTTAAGAGGATTGTAAGCAAAGAATTATTTAGAGGTTGAATTCATAAAATATTTGGAGTCAAGACATTCTGGTTTGTTGAAATTTTGTGCATTTATTCATTATTTTTTATTATTTTATAATTTATTAAATACTACATGCATATAGTAAGAATTTCAATACTGTTAAACTATCTTAGTTGGTTGAATGAATTATGGGATACTTTCGGTAAACTATTATATTCAATCTTCTTTTGTTATCCGATATATTCTGGAATTATTTATAAATGTCTCGTAGTTAAATATTATCTCTTTCTAACGTTAATTATTTATTGTTTCCTTGAATCTATCTGATGAGTAATATATTCTTAGTGGAATTATATTTTCTAGAATCTAAATTCTTAGATATTTTTCATTGATTGTTTCCATAGGCTATCTTCAACATATATTTCTCCAAAATCATTACTTTAATTCTTTTTCTATGGTAGATAGACTTAAAACAAAAAAAAAACAAAATTAGATAGATTTTGAAGCCCATCGAATAGTTGTCAGACCAGTAACACAGAGGATTATTCCATATCAAACATGGAGGAGTGTAAGGTACCAGATGTGATATAATATGTAAAAATAGGAATATTCAACATATATCAATGGAACAAACAAATATTGAGAAGGTCAATACTATAAATAATACCTTTATTCAAAGAAAGCAAGTTTCACTTTCCTCTTCCAAGGGAAAACCTTTAGCAGAGAAGATCTCTATTACAATAATTCTCAATACAAAGCTTTCTCATGCCTCCTCTTATTTATAATAATTCTATATTCTAAAGAAAATTCTAGAGGAAGATATTTCTAGAAGCACAAGATTCTATTAGGTCTTCTTACATTGACCGATTCATATTTATTAAATAGGACTTATTTACAAATGTCGACCATTATTACATGGAAAATATATTATTCTATATACGTGATGGGTTAGGGAGGTTAGGTCCCTAGAATCCCCCCTCCCCTTTGAAAAGATCCTTTTCCTCAAGGATTAAGATGAGGAAATTGTTGCAGAATGGTATTAAACTCCTAGGTGACATCTTCTGGTGAAGTATCTTTCCATTGAACTAAAACTTCCTTGATGCTGCATTGATGGAGACAATGCTCGCACTGGTCCAATATGGATTGTGTTTGCATACAAAAATAACCCTCTTCATCAAAATTTGGCAGAATGGTCTGGGTCTGCAACTTGGTTGCAATCACTTTCTTCAAGCACGAGATATGAAGAACATGATGTAGTTTAGAGTGACTGGGAAAGGCTAACTAAGATGAAACTAGTCCCATGTGTTTGAAAACAGTATAAGGACCATAAAATTTTGGGGCAATCTTCTGACATTGTTGATATTTTAGTGAATTCTTCTTGTACGGTTGTAGACGAAGAAACACCTAGTCCCCTTCAACAAATTTATGTTTAGAATGACCCTGATCTTCCTATTTCATCATGTGGTTCTGAGCCATAACCAAATTTTATTTGATATTATGAAGAATGGTCATGCATACTATAATATTGAACTCAACCTCCTAAACCTTTGAGACACTTGACATGTATTGAAGAATCGATGGTGGATTATGTTCATATACTACTTCAAAGGGAGTCATGTGAGTGGAAGTATGGTAAGAGGTGTTCTACCACCATTCAAATAGTGGTATCCAATGAACCCCATGATTTTGTCTATCATACACAAAACAACTCAAATATGTTTCCAAACATTTGTTGATAACATTTTTTTGTCCATCGATATGGGGATGATAGGCTATGTGATATGAAATTAGGTACCCTAGATCCTGAATAATTATTTCCAGAAATTGTTGGTTAAATTTGGATCTCAACCAAAAATAATAGAATGAGGAATTCCATGGAGTTTGAATATATTTTTCATAAACCTTTGAGCCACTATGGATGTTGTGAAAGGGTGTTGAAGAGAAAAAAAATGAGCATATTTGGAAAGAAGATCGACTTCCACCATGATGACTGACTTATTGTTTGATTTTTGTAATCCAATAATGAAATCCATAGAAATATCCATCAAAATAGTAGGTGGAAGTGGAATCGGTTGGAGTGTGCCCAGAGGTTTGACAATATCTCCCTTATTACATTTATAGGTATCACATTCGGCCACAAAGGTGAAAATGTCTTGTTTCATACCATCCCATAAGAAATAATGTTTGACCCATTCATAAATTTTGTAAAACCTAAATGACCTGTAGTAGGTGAAGCATGAAACACATAGAGCATAGTGGATTTAAGGGTCGACTATTTTCTTAAATATAGGCGACCTTTATAGTGAAACACGTCATTGTGCCAAGAGTATCCTGGAGCAGTTTGGGGATTCTATTCGAGTTATTTTATTAGGATGCAAATTTCAGGGTCTTTCAACCATTCCTAATTAACATTCTAAATCCAGTCAATGACAAGGAATTAGAGGGAAATGAGGGACCCTTCTTCTTCATATTTACTAGAAAGAGCATCTGCCACCACATTTTATTTCTCCTTCTTGTAAATTATCTCATAATCATATCCAAACAACTTGGTCACCCATTTTTGTTGCTCCATGGATGAAATATGTTGTTCCAGGAAGTACTTGAACCTTTGATGATCCATTTTAATTTGGAACCGTCGTCCGAATAGATAAGGACACCAGAGATCCACTGCATGAAAAATAGCCAACATTTCCTTTTCATATATCAATTGGCCCAAACGTCGCTCCGAAATATGTTTGCTGGTGAAAGACAAAGGTCATCCATATTGCATAAAGGCTACCCTGATTCCTCTCCCTGATGCATCACATTCCAAAACAAAGGTCTCGATGAAGTCAGGTAAGGCCAGTAGAAGAGTAGTGCACATAGCTTCTTTCAAGACTTGGAAGGATTGGTCAACGGTTGGAGTCTAATTGAAATCATTATTTTTAAGGAGAGTTGTTAGAGGATCTATGATTTTTCCATAATTATAAACAAAATTGCGATGATATCCCAATAAACTCAAGAAAATACGCATAATTTTAATATTTTTATGATGAGGCCAATTCTACATAGCTTAAATTTTCTTAGGATCCACCTATGCACCATCCTTTCCAACAATATGACCCAAGTACTCAACTTTAGAGATGCAAAAAGAACATTTAGATTGTTTGAGGAAATGTTTTTGCTTGGAGAGGATATATAGAACTTGATCCATATGGGTGGGATGGGCTTTCCAAGTTTTACTATAGATGAGAATATCATCAAAGAATACTAACACAAAGTGACAAAGGAAAGGAAGAAAGATATGATTCATGAGAGTTTGAAAAGTGGAGGGGGAATTATAGAGACCAAAGGGAATGACCAAGAACTCATATTTTCCCTCATGAGTGTGAAATGTAGTCTTGGAAATGTCTTCCTCTTTCATACATATATGGTGGTAGCCAGAACAAAGGTCAAGTTGGGTAAAGTATTGAGCTCCACTGATTTCATCCAGAAGGTTATCTATTATAGGAATGGGAATTTTTTCCTTGATGGTGAGTTTGTTGAGGGAACAAAAATCAGGACACATGTGCCAGGTTCCTTCCTTCTTGATGACCATGACAATAGGGGAAGAATAGGGGTTGGTACTCGGATGAATAACACCCACTTCTAGCAATTCTTGGATGTTTTTCTCAATTTCATGTTTTTGAGAAAAGGGATGGTGATATATAAAAACTGATTTATTGGGAAAGGAAGGGATGAATGAAATTATAAGTGTTTCCACTATTAACTAAGATGATGACTTTCATGTGCTTAATGTATTGAAGAATATTGAGGGTTTTGGGAGCAGAAAATCTAGTGAAATCATTCAACAAAATCAATGGTTCAAATTCTAGAGGATCATAGGGAGACATAATATCATCTTCTTGGGGTATTGTTGCCTTAGGTGAAACCTCAACATCTTCACCAGAAAAATCCTCTGAAATGGACACAAAACCTTTTTGTTCTTTACACTTGTGCCTAGGAAAGTATTTCTCATCACAATTATAAAAAATACCCTTGAGTTTTCATTCAACCATTTCCTCCAATCTTAATTTTTGGACCTTAAGAGGAGTGGATAGAGGGGTAGGATTGGGGGGTCAAGGGTGGGGAATAAAAGTGATTTTTTTTTTCTAGTTCAATATGACTTGTTGTTCCTACTTTGCATGTTTATTTGCTTCCAACCATGTCTAAGGGTGAGCCATGAGGACCTGGGATCAAATTTCATCCTTGAGGCCACTAATAAAGCATTCTCGGAAGAATGCATATGTATGATCTCTTTTGAAAAACCCCTTATTCAATTTTAGGTAGAGGCAGGTTTTTTATACACAACTTCAAACTCTTGTTTGAACCCCTTTATTTAATTTTAAGTAGGTCGTATAATGGACACAACTCAATGGTGTATTAAAAAAAAACCATACAATGTCGTCAAAAGAAGCAAAAATACTCCAAACTTTTGTACAAAAAAATTTACAATTTATAAGTGCAAGATACCATTCTTTATGTGGAAAAGCACAACCTTGATACGCCTACTGTAGAAGATGTTGATGTATATTGTTTTCCTTCTTGATATGAGATTTCTTGTGAACTTTTATACTTTTGTTTTAACTTGTTTACCTTTGTTAATTAATTGCCTTCAATGCAAATGAAAGTGATTTATGTTGTTGTATGTATATGTGAGCAAGAAAATAAAACTCATCAAATTCAAGATGATACACATAAAAAGATCCTAATACCCCCTTATTCAATTTTAGGTTGGTCTAATATGAAAGAAAAATATTCAATTTTAAATATGCTTAACCCCTTATAACATCCAACAACTCCTTATAACGCCACATACAATTTTTGAAAACATAAGACTCCTTTGTAGAAAAGAACAAAAAACAACTTATAACACGTTCTCTCCTCACCTAAGGACAATATGAAGTCACCCTTTATAACACTAATATAACCCCTTAATAAATTCAAGAAATAATTTTAGTAAGCATCATTATAGTTCCTTTTAAGGCCAAACAATACGAAACATTTCCTTATGACTCCAAAAAATTCCATATGATTTTGATCATGTAAATATTAAAAATCATTTTTAACTCTATATACATAATTTCAAAGTCTTAAGGAAAAAATACCTTATATCTCATTTATAAAAATAAATTCAAACCTTATGGATGTCTAACAATTCTATGCAATGAGACAACTACACTGTTCATGTTCTGCTAAACAGATGACTATCTTCATGTTCCTCCAAATGGAACGTTATCCCAAAAATATCTAATCACCAACCTAAATGACATTTATGCAATTACATTATCATTTTTAGGGATTAAAACTAGGTATGTTACATGTATCCTCGATATGATTTATGTCTATTGAATCCACTAGGATTCACATAACTCCTAGCTCACTTCTATGTGAGGCATGTCATCCATACAACATGGATAATTGTTTGCAACAAAATATCTTTGGAATCCTTGGAATTATAGGAATGTGCCTCAATATATATTTTAGGACCATGTGATTTACCATTGTTTCATGATTTCTACTACCTATCATTCCCTCAATCTAGACATATCTATTTGTTTGCATATTAATCTTTGTATACAATACAATCATTTGGACATGCATTGTATGATATGTATTCAACAACCAACCTTTTCATCATTTTTGATGTCTCTACACAACTATCAAGAAATACATTACCACTCAAAAGTACCTTATCTTTGAGTAACCTACAATTAGTGGGAAACATAAATGTACACTATCATTAAGCATTTATACAATCAATCATTTTCTTCCTTCATTATGTGATAATATTTCTTACAAAATTAGGGGACTTAATGGTTAGTTACCTAAAAATTTCTAATAAAAACATGTCTAATATATCATACATTACTTTCAAGTTGTACAATAACATTGTTGTCCCTAGTTGGTTAGAACATAAACCCTATCCAAAGAGAGGGGTGGTGGAAGAAAATTTTATGATTTCAAAGAAGGTATTGATGGTATCAACGACATCCGCTAATTCATTTTGATAGAATGAATGTAACAAAATTACTTCCATGACTTGGGTATCCTATAATAAATCATCCATACCAACCTCTATATCAATGTTTTTGTCCCCAAGATGTGAAGAACTAGTGTTACTGTAGAGGTTTTGAATTGATGACTCAGGATGCAGTGGGAATTGAATATGTGGTTGATTTAAGCATTCTTGGCATGTTTCCTCTATGAGCCATTCTTGTTTAATATCATTCTCTTGATTTGACTTTGTAGTGGGGTGAAATGGTAGATGGTAGACATTTCACTCATCATCATAATCCTAATTGTAAAAATATTGAATGTTACATTTATAATATCAGTAACACAATGTGTTTAGTATGTTCAAACATTATACGAAACATTTATTAGAAGCATGTAATTTTTTTTCTCAATAATAAACTTGCAACCAACCACTTTATAAAAAAAATGTCAAGTTAGGAAATACATTTACATTAGTTCCATTGAAAATCCAAAAATACAATTACTCAATCATCTTTTTCCTAAGCCCCGAGGGGACGTCTAAAGGTAGACACAATGAAAGGCATTTTTTATGAGTGATTGGTGGTATAATTAAGTTATAGTTTGTTAACAACTCATCACTAGGAGACAAACTGTGTATTACATGCACAAAAACAAATATGGACTCCTTCCTTTTCATAAAGAACTCTTTCTCATTAGAGTATTTCTCAAATGAACAATTTGTACTAAATAATGAAGACCTGCAACTATTTATGAACCCTGCAATGTTCCCATGAGTTCGTCGATGACCATGAATATATAACCGATTTTTCCTATTAAATAATCTAGAAGCATAACATTTCATGCACATACTATACATGGAAATGTTATGTTTGTATTTACGAATATTGAAGTAATCAAACCAACTATTAAAAGGACCAAAAAATGGTATAAGTGCCACTGATTTTTTGGGAGAAACAAATACATGTGAAAGGATAAACAATCAAATATTTGCAACATCTATTTTAGACTTGGAAATCATATAATTCTTACTATAGAAATAGAATTTGGTTCCAACTATTGGAGCCGCCCTTGTTTTCTTTTTTTTTTACCCTTCAGATTTTTCGATTTTCGATACTTGGAATCTGAAGACGGTCTTTTGATTTTTCCCCCGAGACTATGAAAACTCTGCCACCTTGTCACATGGGCAGCGATGCTTTTGCTACTTTCAAAACAAATCCACTTTCGTAAGAATGTTCCCTCTTTTTGTTTTACTTCGGAATCTCGCAAGTCAGATACTTTAATCCTTGAGTTCATGCATCCCACGTCACGAAACGACGAAGTCATTTTCAAGTTTTCGCCCAAGACTTTAACTAGGGTAAAATATTTTAACTTGTGATTTGACGTCGTCGAGGTTTCGCGCCTCAGCGTTCGTCAAACCCAAGTTTTTATTTTTACAGCCCCGAGAGCCGAGAACACGAGGTACTTTTGTGATAACCCTGGTCAAGGATTAAAGGCAAAAGGATAACCATGGTCAGATCTGTTCTCGGCGTCTCGCCACTATCTTTTCGAAAGTTACGGCGTCTAAAAACCCGACTCACGAAGTCGCGACGTAATTATAGCAAGATTATTTAGTCGCCTAATCTAAGATTTTTTTCCCCTTAATTGAGCCTTAATTATCGCCATCTTGCGGTTTCGCGACTCGGCATACCAATCTCCCAGAAACTTGCCTTCGAAGTTCCGAGTTGCGATATAGTGAATAAATAGATTATAAAATTAATGATGTTCCAAATCACGATTACTGCTAATTAAGCCAAAGTCGGTCCTCGCGATCTCGCGAGTTGGGGACTCAAAATGTTAAAAGAAAATCTACAAAGTAGCGAACAACGAGGAATTGACAAAAGGGGGTAAAATTTGATAATTCAAGATAAGGTAAAATATATCCCGCACCCCGAGGCTTGCACGTTTCCCGGAGTAGCCATTTCTCTCCCTACTCTGATTGATTGTCAAACCGCCAAACATTGATGACATTAATGGAGAATTAGGGTGAATCCACGAATAATAAGATCGGATTTTACGCAATAAATTTGTTTCTAATTGTGATTTGACAGACTTATTTCGAAAAGTACAGAATTTTCAAATATATAAAGGAGTTTCATTTTGTTATAATGAAAACATTTTTCATAAGCATGCATAGATCGTCATTTTCCGAGTGAACTAATTTCTGCATGTATACGCAGTTCTATTGCAGAAGGGATAAAACGCAAGTTTCAGCCATGGCTCCACAGAAAGCAGCAAAGGTGAATACTGAGGTTGCAGGGCAAGGCTCGGATAATGTCTCCGACACTTCACCCCGGAGTGTTGATTCAGTCCCTAGCTGGTCATTTGTTTCAGATATTCTGCAATCTGACTTGGTGAATTATTCAGACTCCGACAACAATGAAAAGGACGACTTGAACACTAAATACAAGATAGTTGTTCAATCTGGAATGCACAAGGTAGCAACCAGACCACGGTTGCTTCCATATTATGATATGATCCGATGGGTGTTGGATCACATAGACTTACCCACTAGAACTATCATGAACGACCAGCGGGTCACGGTCGGGACTTTTAGACCGGAGCACATCCAAACCATGCATAAGCTCCCGAAAACATCTGAATACACGTATGATGCTAAATTCTTGGAGAAATTCAAAGAGAAGGAGTGCCCTCAATATGAAAAAACCATGCCCGGTTTGATTAAAGATTGGGTTTCGCGCTCTACAAAATTCAGAGCAAATGACCAAGGTGTTTATTCAATCACTTTGCTGGAACCACAGTACAAGTATGTGGCAATGATGACATGTCGACTATTCGGAAGAGAGGACACATCACATTTCTACATCGCGTGGGTGCCTCTCATGTTTCGGGTCGCAGAAGGATGCTCATTTAACTGGGCAAAGATACTCTCAGATAGCCTGGCCAATTGGTTCACAGAGTATCGGGAGCAGAAGGCAAGTGGGAGATCGTCCTCATTTTTCATGTCTGCATATATTATGGACGCGATATATTCCATGACACCATTCCCTTTGATGAACTGGACTTGGAATCCAGTCCAAGAAAATCCCATACATGAATATCACGACAAGTTGTGGGAGAATAAAGCGGACAAATTCATTTACAAAATTTTCAATTGGGTGATGGTGCCTCTGCACATCGCAATTTTTGGTCACCTGCCACCTCGCATCTCAGACAACATTGCTGCAAATCTGAGTGGTATAGCGGACTGGTATGTGGAGGCAGAGTTATCCTATTTCAGAGTGTTCGGAGCTACTATTCCCCCGCTTGCATTACCACTGTTCATCCCCGACAAGCTGGCTTGTCGCGAGATCGCCCGACAAACAGTGATTGGCGGGGTGAGTAAAGAAATCAAAGCATATTCAAAGAAGGTGTGTCCATTTTTTCCGGTTCGGATAAATTCTTATTCTTTATTGGATTTCGGGCACGCAAAAGCTGAGGCTGCAGCCCAGGAGGACCTGAGTTTGGTCTCCATTGAGTATAAAAAACATGATCCCCAGAAAACTGTGAGTAACCATTTGGCGAATTATGGGATTAATATGTTTGAACATGATTTTTCACCCCTGGATGACATTTTCCGAGGGGCAAGGTCTTATGAGGAAGTGCTAGCTTGGATCTGATCTTTAGCACCCGAAGACACAGCCTTTGTATTGAGATTTCAAGAACACAGACGAAGATGTCTTCCCGCGGTGCTGCGAGGAGGAAGCCCAGGCATTTCTGAGATGGAACCGGAGGATGATGAAGGCCCCAAAGATGCAAATTCTGGTTCAGGAAAAATCCAAAATGAGGGGGAGAAAATGAAGAAGCTGGAAGCAGAGGCACAAAATTCGGACCCGCCAGAGACCCAGAATCCAGAAACTGAGACGAAGACCCCTGAACCTCCAAAGAAGCAGGACTTGGTCATCACCCCAGGAAAGGCAACGAAACAGATCGGGAAACCCATCACTTCTGTCACCCCCTTGCAGTTGACACAAGGAAATATAGAAGAAGGATGGGTTTTCGATGAGGAACTGAGGCCTATCAGAGCAGAAGAACTTCCCCCAAACGAGTTCTTCTTTGACAAAAAGAGAAAAGCAGTGGTGAAAAGGGAGTTCTACCAGGATGAAGGATCGGCTGCTAAAAAATTCAAGGTTATGATCGATGGAAAGAACAAAAAGAATGAGGAATTCGCCACGGAGATCGCAGGAACACTAGGAGCGTATGCATCAGCGAATCAATTCTCGGTCGGAGTGTTAAAAAACCAGCTCAAAAGAAAGAATTGCCTGATCAATACTCTCGAAGCCAAAGTAGCTTCGGCCATAGAAAGCGCTAAAGGTCAGGTGAGTGGGTAAAGAGAACTGGCTCGACTAGCTGATAAAAAGGAAATAGAAGTGCTCAAAGCCAAGTTGGAGCAAGCGCATTCAGTGATCCGAGACGGGCGGGTGCAGGCTAGTCAACAAAGGACTATGATTGTAGAGTTGGAAGCTCAGGTAGAGATCGTTGAAAGCAGGGTGATCGATGTCGAGGGGTGTAAATCCCAAATGACCCAGATTCAGAGAAAGATCTCTTCTACACAGCAGAGTTTGCTCGCCAAAGTGGGAACAATCCGAGAGGATTGTTTGTTGATGCATTGAGTTTTTGAGAACCTGACTGTCAGAGAAAGAGATGCAGGAGCGGCTAGGGTCACCTTCTAGGAGGCGGTGATAGCCATGAATGATAGAGTTTCGGCAGGTTCTCCCGGACTTGCCCTCCCAGAAAAAACTAGAGGTAACATTTTGTTGAAGGATTGGGAACATAACATTGTCCTGGGCAAGGAACAGGCCCAAAAGGTGACCAATTCATTAGTAGAAGCCTTCAATTCTATAGAGGGCAAGCTGTTGGGTATGGACAGTGGAGACGATGCCGAAACATTAATACAAATGAATGTAGAACAGATCTCGCTTGAGATGAAAGAGAAGGAGGAGAGAGATTCGGTCGATATCTCTCATATGGACAGGGTGGACATGGCTCAAGTTGAGAAACACTTGATTCATCCCAGCGTGCAACTAAGTTCCCTAGACATCGTTGATGCACAAATGGAGGATAAGATACAACAGTTGGCCCGAGAATGTTACTTTGTTGAGGCCAGCTGTCAAGTGGAACCCTCACAGCTCGTATCTCGACTCGTGGAAAGATGTATCGCCTGCACTGAGGCCACGCAAAGACGAGCACCTGGCACTAGACGAAGACATAATAGGGGAGATGGAGAAATTTCTCTCTCCTCTGTTATAACAGAAATTTTGGGACCATTGAGATTCTACTTGCTTTTTAGAAATTGTATAAATATATCCCAGAAAGAAATAAATGGGGCTGGACCCTTTTTGATATTTTGTAATAGAGTTTTTGCATTGAGACTTAATACAAGCAGATCTGAGATTCTCAATTCTGTCACTTCTGTATTACAAGTTTGCTTTCTTTTTCCTCATTTTTCATTTTCAATTCATATTCATAATTGATGTGCTTCGTTATAATTTAGTACTACCACTACTATAAAAAATAAATTTGGGTTTTCTGTAAGTGTTTATTGCCTTTCCTCTGCACCAGTTATCAGCTGTGTAAGACCGATTTGTAGTTTTAGAATTCTACATGCATTTTTTGTTACATCGATTATTTCCTTAAAAAAATTCTTCTTCCGTTTACTTCGTGAGATTTCCCCTTGATAGGAACCTGACACTGTAAATGACTTAATGTTTTTCCCCCATCTCACCCCTTTGATTAAGATATAATACAGTTACGGGAACGAGCCTTTGATTTGCATACATCTTCAATACCGCAACCATGAATTCTCTTTTATAAAACTTAACTGAGACAACACTCAATCTTTCTTAACAATTCTCTTACCAGTACTGTTCCCCCATGACCATTCCTACACAAACTCAACCTAACATTGAACCCAGATTATTGAACCAAACGCATATCGCCTTGAACCTCTTCAACACTATCCTTAAAACAACCACTAACCGGGTCGAGCTTGAACAATCATGGGCAGCCATTGAACATGACATAACTATTCAGGAACAGTTCGAAGCCAGACAACCCCAATGAAGAAATATCCCCTAGACTCTTCTCCGAAGGTTGATTTTTCCCTTCTCCTTATCCTAACCACTTTCAGATGCCTTGAAACTGTACTTTTGAGCCTTAGTACAGACTCAGGAACAACATCTTTCTGGCGTCGTTGCCGGGTAGTGAATTTATGAAATCTTTTCCCTGGGAAAACGACAAATTGTCTTTCATTGAAAGTGTTACCCTTTGATGGTGAACAAAGAGTACACACCTTTTAAGGATTTTTATCTTTCACTTGGAAACTCCACGAAAAAATAAACTAGCATTCACTCGAAGGAATACCAGACAAAACCCATATGGTGAGCAGATTACACCAGTTTCCGATCCTGAAAAAATTCTAAAGGCGAGAGGTTCATTTAAGCCAACCGCTGTAGTTTACCAACTTGAAATCCCATCACTGAGGGTCAAGAGCCCTTCCGAACCCCTAACCTCGCTCAATCCTTACTTTGACGCTAAACGTTCGACACCCTATATCGAAATCGGAAGTGAGATTCATCCAACAGTCCCCTTGGTACAGAGGGGAAAGGGCCCTTTTGAAAGTTCGTCATCTTTCAAAACGCCATTCTATCCTCAGTCAATTTTCCCAACTTCTCCAAATATTGAAGAGTGTGTTACACACTCGTTTCGCACACCCGTCGACTTTCCCGATTCCATCTCTTTCAAGTCTGAGGAACCGCCTCCTCACATTCCTTATCATTCCTCATCAGAGTCTCCTCTTAGTGAAGAAAATATAAAACCCCTTTTATTTTTTGAAAACCCCATTGATAACTCCCCACAAACAATAATGGCTTCCACCGGAGGAGGAGGTGGAGGGTTTATAGGAGGAGGAGGTGGAGGAGGAGTCCCTCAAGGAGGAGGTGGAGGTCAAGCACCTCCCCCCCCTCCCGGAGTTTTTGCAAAAGTGGCAGCCCGATACGCTCCTTTAGTGTTTCCTGTCCCCTTACACGCCCTCCCAAAAAACTATATAAAGAACCTACCAAAATTCAACGGGGAAGGAGAGCTGACCGCTACTGAGCATATTAATCTTTTCGACCAATTCACAGATCACTGCGGTGCCGAGCACGAGGATGTATATTCAAGACTCCTGGTCCAAAATTTTGAGGGTTAGGTCTAAACTTGGTTTCGGGGCCTACCCGCAGCCTCTATCCCGTCATATCATGTTTTGGAAGATGCTTTCCTCAGACAATGGGGCGAGCGAAAAGAACACCTCTATTATCTAACTAAATTCACGTCCTTGAAGAAAAAGAACTCAGAAACAGTCCTGGAATTCATTCTGAGATTCAACAAACTGTACAATCAAATCCTAGCCGAAGTCAAACCATCTCAACCTGTGGCTAAAGTGACTTTTGCCGGAGCTTTCGAGCCGGATTTCGCATTACTTTTGCGAGAACGAAGGGCAACCACCTTAAACCGTATGTAGGACGATGCAGTAGAGATAGAATCTAACATGATGGCTTTGGGTAAACTTAAGGTTAGAGTAGAGACTGGAAACAGAGATACCAGGCGCTATAGAGAGATAGTTGGCCCTTCAGGGTCCAATAGATCCTCCGACGATAGGGTAGATGATATGGCTAGAGTGATTAAAGAGTTGTCAAATAAAATAACTCGGATGGAACTCGAACAGGCCAAGTCTGACTCTTACCCCAAGAAAGATTTCAAAAAAATTCAAAACCCTCCAAATCAGCAAAGACCAATAAAAAAGGAATATCAAAAAATACAAGCTCCCTTGAAGAATGAAAATTTTATAGGAGCTAACGATTTTCAAGAATTCGAGGATTTAGATGATGACGTCGCAAACTTTGGTGATGACTGTAGTCAACCATATATGACTCGCGAATACTAAGAAAGGTCTCTGAATGTGTCAGAGATGCCAAATGAGAGCGAAGAGGGTGATCCCAATGAGATCTGTGAATCCCAACTAGAAGCTGAGATAATGATGGCTGAGCTTCAACCAAGGTACAACCTGAGATCTAACAATAAATCTACCTAGAAAATTTAACCCAGCAAAATCCTTCAGAGAGGTCAAGCTTATGAGCCCCCTTCGAATGAGACTCCACCACCCAACAACAAAACAAGAAGAGTGAGCACTCAGGAATCCGAGGTAGAAAAATTCGGAGCTCAAACGCATCCAATCGAACCCGCAAACAAAAAAACTTCTTCAACTAAGACCATGAATGATAAATCTGTCCAGATGAACAAGTCAGAAAGAAATAATTTGGAAGCCACCACTGGACACACAAACAATGTAAACGGAGCGTTCAGTATCGAAAATGAGTTAAGCAAAATTAAGATACCCATCCCTTTGGTGGAATTGGCGAAAAACCCTGTTTATCGCAAACAAATCACCAAGATGATAGGTGTTTCTGAACTAGAAAGCCACTCTGATGTTATAAACTTGGAAGATGATAGACCTAACATCACCTTTGGTCCCCATTTTGAAGGATCGAAAGACAACATCGCTCCCTTCTATATCACCCTGAATATACATGATCAGTTGTTGCATAATTGTATGTTAGACTCCGAGGCTTCCCACAATGTTATGCCCAAGATTATAATGGAGAAGTTGGGTCTCCAGATCACAAGGCATTGTGGAAATCTATATTCATTTGATTCAAGGAAGGTTAAATGCATGGGAATGCTAAAGGATCTGGTAGTTACCTTAGCTCAGGTCCCTTTTAAAAGTATCCTAATGGATGTGGTTATCGCCGATATTCCCCCCAAGTACGGTATGCTGTTATCCAAGTCATGGGGGGCAAGTTGGGAGGATCCCTTCAGTTAGACATGTCCTATGCCACAATCCCTGTGTTCGAGGGTCAGTTCACTCATTTATACAAAGAGACAAGATTAGCATACACGGTCAATGACCCTCAAAACCTGCACAACTTCCCCATTTACATCGCAGACCAAGATCTGGGAAACTGTATTTTGTCTTTTGATGATGGTCTGGATGGTTGCCTGGAAGAAATCGATGCAAAGCAAGAAGAGTTAAGCCTCGTGATAGAAGAGCTGTGTAATACTGGTGTATGGAAAATGTATTTCGATGGCACTTCGTCTTCTGAAGGAGTTGGTGCTGGGGTACTTTTGGTAGCACCTGAAGGTAAGTTCGTTGTTCCTTTCTCCTATCGTTTACAGTGGGACATAGATCACACTAATAATGTATGCAAGTATGAAGCATTGATCTTAGGATTAGAGGCTGCCAATAAATTAAATATAAAGAACTTGGAGATATACGGTGACGCGGAATTGATAGTAAGACACGTGAACTGACAATACTCAGCCAGGCATCCCAGACTAAGAGCATATAGAAATTGTACTTGGGACCTCATCGATTTTTTTTTTCATCTGTAAATATCCATTTTATCCCTCACATCGAGAATCTACATGCTGATGCATTAACAAAGGCAGCCTCAACCTTTTCCCCTCCCACGACCTTCAAACTGAAATACCATATCGAAATCAGATACAAGCCTTCCATACCAGACAATATCCGACACTGGCAAGTCTTTGAAGATGATGAACAGATTAAGAAGTTCCTTACTACAGTAGGTGAATTTTCAGAAACTCACGCTGACCAAGAAAACCAAAATGATTCCATGTGGATCATGTAGGAAGGAGAAGAACCCGAAGCTTTCCGAGAAAAAATCGCGGATCATCGTAGGCTGGTCCTGAAAAACAATCAAATTCCCAAAGGATTGATTCCTTTGGAAAGACTTTTCGATCATAACGATGTACCTATAAAGGCCACTTTGCAGCCCCAGCTAGAAGAGGTGGAGGACTATGATATAGGGACCGAAAAAGAACCCCGAATGGTAAAACTATCGAAATTCCTCCCTCCCAAAATGAAAGCGAAGTACCAAGACTTGCTCAGGAAATACAAAGATGTTTTCACCTGGTCCTATGATGAATTGAAAACATATGACACTTCCATTATTGATCACAAGATACCTATGAAACCCGGGGTCAAACCGTTTAGGCAAAATCTTAGGCAAATTAACCCCATACTGTTACCTGTGATAGAAAGGGAAGTCAAAAAAATCTTGGACGCAAAGATAATTGTACCTTTGAGATACTCGGACTAGGTAGCTAACCTAGTTCCAGTCAGGAAAAAGAACGGGGAAATCAGACTATGTGTAGATTTCCGAAACCTAAATAAGTCGTCTCTCAAAGATAATTACCCGCTGCCCAAGATGGACCACATTTTAGAAAAGGTTGTTGGAGCTAATCAAATGTCAATGATAGATGGCTTCTCTGGTTATAGTCAAATCGCTATGAATGAACAGGACAGGGAAAAAACTGCATTCACCACGCCCTGGGGTACTTTCATGTATGACAAAATGCCTTTTGGTTTGATGAATGCAGGGGCTACTTTCCAGTGAGCTATGGACATCGATTTCATGGGAGAAAGAGACAAGTTCATAGTCATTTACCTTGATGATCTGACAGTTTTTTCTAAAACTGACGAAGAACATTTGATGCATCTGAGACAGACGTTCGAAAAGTGTCGTAGGTTTGGTCTATCCCTGAATCCAAAGAAATCTCATTTTGCTATGCGGGAAGGTAAGCTTCTAGGCCATGTCATATCTAAGGAAGGAATTAGGATTGATCCTAAGAGGGTTGAAGCAATAGATACTATCACTATCCCAAGAAATATAAAAGAAATTCAATCATTCTTAGGTAAGATAAATTTTCTACGAAGGTTCATTCCCAATTTCGCTGAGATTGTCAAATTGATTACAAGAATGTTGAAGAAGAACAGTGGGGTAAACTAGACTCCCGAGGCCAGGGCATCTGTCGCTCACATTAAAAAAGTTATAAGCGAGGCACCCATACTAGCAAGCCCGGATTATATGAAAGATTTCCTCATCTTCTCTTTTGCTTCTGAACATACCATCGCTGCGGTACTCTTGCAGAAAAATGAAGAGGGGTTTGAACAGGCGATAGCATTTTTCAGCAAAAGCCTCAGAGATGTAGAACTGAAATATAACATAATGGAAAAACAAGCATACACAATGGTAAAAGCGTTGAAGGCATTCAGAACTTATGTTCTGCATTCAAAGATAATCGCGTATGTACCCACCAGTTCTGTAAAGGACATATTGGTACAGCCAGACAGTGACGGAAAAAGAGGGCGATGGCTCGCTAAAATACAGGAATTTGATTTGGAAGTCAAGCCGACTAAACTGATAAAGGGGCAGGGTCTGGCCAAACTCTTGGCTGAGTAGAATCTTAGAGCTCTTGATATTAATTGCCTCCAAGAAGAAGACGAAGACACACACCTGCAGGAGCCAAATGACTAGACAGAGCCAAGAAAGATTGAGGAAAAGTTCATATCGTCGGGATGGTATAAAGACATAGTATTCTACTTGTTAAACTTGAAATGCCCAGATGGACTATCACCAGCCAAATGCAGAACTTTAAAACTCCATGCTGTAAAATATTGCATTGCCGAAAACCAGCTGTACTGGAAAGATCCACTTGGATTCCTGCTAGTCTGCTTGGTTGAGTCAGAAACTCCATGAGTAATAGAGGAATTTCATGAAGGAATCTGCGGAGGACACCATGCATGGAGAGCCACAGCCTATAAGATTTTGAGGGCCGGATACTATTGGCCGAAACTATTTTTAGACGTCAATGCCAAAGTACGCGCGTGCAACCCTTGTCAAATATTCGCTGGTAAACAAAAACTCCTTGCACTACCACTCGTTCCAGTCAAAACTGAGGCTCCATTTCAACAATGGGGACTAGACTTCATAGGGGAAATTAATCCCCATTTCAGCGCTCAACATAAGTGGATCTTAACAACCATGGATTATTTTACGAAGTGGGTGGAAGCCATTCCAACCAAAAGGGCGACAAACTCGGTGGTGATCGACTTCTTGGAAGATAATATCTTGTCAAGATTTGAGTGTCCCCGAAAGATTGTTACCGACAACGCCCAGGCCTTCAAGTCCATGGCTATGATCAACTTCTGTCAGAAGTACAATATCGTTCTCGGCCATTCCACTACTTATTACCCTTAGGGAAACGGGTTGGCCGAATCATCCAACAAGACCCTAGTAAACATAATCAAGAAGGTACTGGATGTAAATAAAAGGTCCTGGCATGTGCACTTGAAGTACGCATTATGGGCAAACCGCATCAGCACTAAAAGGTCTATCGACATTTCATCGTTTCAAATGGTCTATGGGACAGAGGCGGTTCTACCTATAAACTTAGCGTTGCCAGCGATGAAGTTATGGCAGGATCAAAACAAAGAACCAAATCATGTAACCAGGAGAATTAACCAGTTGATCAAGGTTCAACAACATAGAGTGGAAGTTGATGAGAAAATGCAGAAGTACCAAGATGAGATGAAAGCGTTATTCGATCTCAAGGCAAAGGATAGGGAATTCCTTCCGGGTGACTTAGTACTAAGATGGGATGTGAGAAAAGAGGAAGCCTTGAAGCATGGTAAATTTGACCACCTCTGGTATGGACCATTCAGGGTCTCTTCTCCAGAAGGGAAAAATTCTTTCCTGTTGGAGAACATCGACGGAGAAGTCCTCAGCGCCCCTGTCAATGGGTGATATCTGAAACATTACATGACATAAGATCTTCAAATATATATATATATATATATATATATATATATATATATATATATATATATATATATATATATAATAAGATTTTTTGTTTGTATATACATGCATTTTATTTCCCTTTAGACTTTCCGTTTTCTTCTTTTCATAAGTTTTAGACATATTTTGAATAAAATTCGTATTTTCTTTTTGCAGGATTCTAGCCACTTACCAACTAGCGGGAGGAGTAATTCGCAAAGCAGTACCAGAAATAAATCGGCATGAAACAGGTGATACCCAAAAAAGTAGTCTCGTAGTGCATAAAGAATCTGAAAAGAAAGGTAAAGGTGGGTTTTCTCAATACACATGTTGTCAAAGACTGTCAAAATTAAATCAAGGTAACATCGTTCATAGTGAAATAACGACTAAATTGTTAAATAACAGGTTTACTGCTTGGCTTGGTAACCTTTGATTTAAAGTGTATTGAATGACACGCTAAAGCTAAGAAAAGTCAGTCGAAAGTAACCATCCCCAAAGACGTTTGCGAGAGCCAGTCTCGAACTGTTTTGACCTTCTACATTTTTGATAAATGAATCAATGCCTTGTATCCTGCCTGTTTTCATATCTAACTTTTGACAAAGCTGCCATCTTTTCATTTCATTACGAAGGGATAAAATTTTTCATTTTCAACCTCCTAAGTCTCGAAACGGATTGTGACAAGAGAGCTGGTCTTCACAACTACTTGATCCCCTGCTAAGTAAAATAACGTTTAGAGCGATCCTAACTTTCCTAGGTTTTTCAACAGCTTCGGAAGAATCAGAGCTTGCTCAAACAGGATGCCCCTTAAAAAATTATTTTCCCCTGTCTCCCTAAGAACAAAGGTGTTGTGAAGGTCAAGGGAAGATTGATACCGAGTAATAAAAATAAGTTGACAGACCTCTGATACAAAATATTACAAAGATATCATCCCTGATATAAACTGATTGCCCCCATCTTCACGCTCAAAAAATGAATTATAAGACGGGTGGTGAAAGGAAATTCAGAAATGATTGCCCCCACCTAGTCCAAAAAGACGATGAAAGGAAATTCAGAAATGATTGCCCTCATCTTAGCATTTAAATGAATAAATAATTTCCGAAGTGGTGAAAGGAAATTCAGTAAAAGGGGCTAGATAACTTCACCGGGGTACTGAACAGGCTCGTTGGCAGTGAAGCAATGTCTGAGATATCTGTAAGGTTGTTATACGTGAATATCACTCTACTCTGGTAACCAATACTTCCTAAAAACTTGATCCACATCCCAAATTTAGACGGGACTTCCCCAATTAAAAAATATATAGTCTCATTCTTTTGATGCAAGCCGAGAGCCACAAGATCTTTTGAGTCCCCTAGGATCATTTCGACTATCTTAAAATATCCCCAAAGTTAGTAGTGGGAAAGGGGAAAATTGTGAAAGGGACTACAACTGTGTTTGGAAAGAGTATCTGATTTTGAAAAAACTTCTCGAGGTCAAAAATGAAGTCTTTTCCTCCTTTCGATCATTTTTCCTTGAATTTTTTCAGCTTGTTTTAGCTTATGACCCCATTTACCCAATATTGACACGTGGTCTACTATTCTTCCCACCTCATAGGAAGGTGTGATCCCTAGTTGGAGCCTATGTTGGAGCCGCCCTTGTTTTTTTTTTTTTTTACCCTTCACATTTTTCGATTTTCGATACTTGGAATCTGAAGACGGTCTTTTGATTTTTCCCCCGAGACTATGAAAACTCTGCCACCTTGTCGCATGGGCAGCGATTCTTTTGCTACTTTCAAAATAGATCCACTTTCGCAAGAATGTTCCCTCTTTTTTTTTTACTTCGGAATCTCACAAGTCGGATGCTTTAATCCTTGAGTTCATGCATCCTGCGTCACGAAACGGCAAAGTCATTTTCAAGTTTTCGCCCAAGACTTTAACTAGGGTAAAATCTTTTAACTCGTGATTTGACATCATCAAGGTTTCACCCCTCGACGTTCGTCAAACCCAATTTTTTATTTTTACAGCCCCGAGAGCCAAGAACACGAGGTACTTTTGTGATAACCCTGGTCAAGGATTAAAGGCAAAAATCTAACCATGGTCATATCTGTTCTCGGTGTCTCGCCACTCGGCACTATCTTTTAGAAAGTTATGGTGTCTAAAACCCTGACTCACGAAGTCGCAACGTAATTATAGCAAGATTATTTAGTCGCCTAATCTAAGATTTTCTTCTCCTTAATTGAGCCTTAATTATCCCCATCTCACGATTTCGCGACTCGGCATACCAATCTCCCAGAAACTTGCCTTCGAAGTTCTGAGTTGTGATATAGAAAATAAATAGATTATAAAATTAATGATGTTCCAAATTATGATTACTGTTAATTAAGCCAAAGTCGGTCCTCGCGATCCCGCAAGTTGGGGACTCAAAATGTTAAAAGAAAATCTACGAAGTAGCGAACAACGAGGAATTGATAAAAGGGGGTAAAATTTGATAATTCAAGATAAGGAAAAATATATCCCGTACCCCGAGGCTTGCACGTTTCCCGAGGTAGCCATTTCTCTCCCTACTCCGACTGACTGTCAAACCGCCAAACATTGATGACATTAATGGAGAATTAGGGTGAATCCACGAATAATAAGACTCGATTTTATGCAATAAATTTGTTTCTAATTGCGATTTGACAGACTTATTTCGAAAAGTACAGAATTTTCAAATATATACAGGAGTTTCATTTTGTTATAATGAAAACATTTTTCATAAGCACACAGAGATCGTCATTTTTCGAGTGAACTAATTTCTGCATGTATACGCAGTTCTATCGCAGAAGGGCGAAAACGCAAGTTTCATCCATGGCTCCACGGAAAGAAGAAAAGGTGAATACTGAGGTTGTAGGGCAAGGCTCGAATAATGTCTCCGACACTTCACCCCGGAGTGTTGATTCAGTCCCTAGTTGGTCGTTTGTTTTAGATATTTTGCAATCTGACTTGGTGAATTATTCAGACTCCGACGACAATGAAAAGGATGACTTGAACACTAAATACAATATAGTTGTTCAATCTGGAATGCACAAGGTAGCAACCAGACCACGGTTGCTTCCATATTATGATATGATCCGATGGGCATTGGATCACATAGACTTACCCACCAGAACTATCATGAACGACTAGTGGGTCACGGTCGGGACTTTTAGAATGGAGCACATCCAAACCATGTCTAAGCTCCCGACAACATCTGAATACACGTATGATGCTGAATTCCTGGAGAAATTCAAAGAGAAGAAGTGCGCTCAATATGACAAAACCATGCCCGGTTTGATTAAAGATTGGGTTTCGCGCTCCTCGAAATTCAGAGAAAATGACCAGGGTGTTTATTCAATCGCTTCGCTGGAGCCACAGTACAAGTATGTGGCAATGATGACATGCCGACTATTCAGAGGACACATCACATTTCTACATCACGTGGATGCCTCTCATGTTTCGGGTCACAGAAGGATGCTCATTTAACTGGGCAAAGATACTCTTAGACAGCCTGGCCAACCGGGTCACAGAGTATCGGGAGTAGAAGGCAAGTGGGAGACCGTCCTTATTTTTCATGTCTGCGTATATTATGGACGCGGTATGTTCCATGACACCATTCCCTTTGATGAACTGGACTTGGAATCCAGTCCAAGAAAATCCCGTACATGAATATCATGACAAGCTGTGGGAGAATAAAGCAGACAAATTCATTTACAAAATTTTCAATTGGGTGATGGTGCCTCTTCACATCGCCATTTTTGGTCACCCGCCACATCGCATCTCAGACAACATTGCTGCAAATCTGAGTGGTATAGCGGACTGGTACGTGGAGGCAGAGTTCTCCTATTTCAGAGTGTTCAGAGCTACTGTTCCCCCGCTTGCATTACCACTGTTCATCTCCGACAAGCTGGCTTGTCGCGAGATCGCCCGACAAACAATGATTGGCGGGGTGAGTAAAGAACTCAAAGCATATTCAAAGATAGTGTGGCCATTTTTTCCCGTTCGGCTAAATTCTTATTCTTTATTGGATTTTGGGCACACCAAAGCTGAGGCTGCAGCCCTGGAGGACCTGAGTTTGGTCTCCATTGAGTATAAAAAACATGATCCCCAGAAAACTGTGAGCAACCATTTGGTGAATTGTGGGCTTAAGAGGTTTGAACATGAGTTTTCACCCTCGGATGACATTTTTCGAGGGGTGAGGTCTTATGAGGAAGTGCTAGCTCAGATCCGATCTTTAGCACCCGAAGACACAGCCTCTGTATTGAGATTTCAAGAACATAGACGAATATGTCTTCCCGCGGTGCTGTGAGGAGGAAGCCCGGGCATTTTTGAGACAGAACCGAAGGATGACGAAGGCCCCAAAGATGGAACTTCTGGTTCAGGAAAAAGCCAGAACGAGGGGGAGCAAATGAAGAATCCTGAAGCAAAGGCACAGAATCCAGACCCGCCAGAGACCCAGAATACGGAAACTGAGACGAATACCCCTGAACCTCCAAAGAAGTAGGACTCGGTCGTCACCCCAGGAAAGGAAATGAAACAGATCGGGGAACCCATCACTTCTGTCACCCCCTTGCATTCGACGCAAGGAAATATAGAATAAGGATGGATTTTCGATGAGGAATTGAGGCCTATCAGAGCAGAAGAACTTCCCCCAAATGAGTTCTTCTTTGACAAAAAGAGAAAAGTAGTGGTGAAAAGGGAGTTCTACTAGGACGAAGGATTGACTGCTAAAAAATTCAAGGTTATGACCAATGGAAATAACAAAAATAATGAGGAATTTTCCACGGAGATCGCAGGAACGCTAGGAGCTATGCATTGGCGAATCAATTCTCGGTCGGAGTGTTAAAAAACAAGCTCAAAAGAAAGAATCGCCTGATCAAGACTCTCGAAGCCAGAGTAGCTTCAGCCACAGAAAGCGCTAAAGGTCAGGTGAGCGGGGAAATAGAACTGGCCCGACTAGCTGATAAAAATGAAATAGAAGTGCTCAAAGCCAAGTTGGAGCAAGCGCATTCAGTGATCCGAGACGGTCGGGTGCAGGCTAGTCAACAGAGGACTATGATTTCAGAGCTGCAAGATTAGGTAGAGATCGCTGAAAGAAGGGTGATCGATGTCGAGGGGCTTAAATCCCGAGCGACCAAGATTCGGAGAAATATCTCTTCTGCACAGTAGAGTTTGCTCACCAAAGTGGGAACAATCCGAGAGGATTGTCTGTTGATGCATTGGGTTTCTGAGAACCTGACTTTCAGAGAAAGAGATGCAGGAGCGACCAAGGTCACCTTCCAGGAGGCGGTGATAGGAACGAACGACAGAGTTTCGGCAGGTTCTCCCAGACTCGCCCTCCCAGAACAAACTAGAGTTAACATTTTGTTGAAGGATTGGGAACATAACATTGCCCTGGGCAAGGAACAGGCCCAAAAGGTGACCAATTCATTAGTAGAAGCCTTCAATTCTATAGAGGGTGAGCTGTTGGGTATGGACAGTGGAGGCGATGCCGAAACATTAATACAAATGAATGTAGAATAGATCTCGCTTGAGATGAAAGAGAAGGAGGAGAGAGATTCGACCGATATCTCTCAGATGGGCAGGGTGGACATGGCTCAAGTTGAGAAACACTTGATTCAGCCCAACGCGCAACTAAGTGCGCTAGACATCTTTGATGCACAAATGGAGGACAAGATACAATAGTTGGCCCAAGAATGTTACTTCGCTGAGGCCATCTATCAAGAAGAACCTTCACAGCTCGTATCTCGACTCGTGGAAAGATGTATTACCTGCACTGAGGACGCGCAAAGACGAGCACCTGACACTAGATGAAGACAGAATAGGGGAGATGGAGCGATTGCTCTCTCCTCTGTTATAACGGAAATTTTGCAACCATTGATATTCTACTTGCTTTTCAGAAATTGTATAAATATATCCCAGAAAGAAATAAACCGAGCTGGACCCTTTTTGAGATTTTGTAATAGAGTTTTTGCATTGAGACTTAATACAAGCAGATCCGAGATTCTCAATTCTGTCACTTCTGTATTACAAGTTTGCTTTCTTTTTCCTCATTTTTCATTTTCAATTCATATTTGTAATTGATGTGCTTCATTATAATTTAGTAGTACGACTACTATAATGAATAAATTTGGGTTTTCTGTAATTGTTTATTGCCTTTCCTCTGCACCAGCTATCTGCTGTGTAAGACCAATTTGCAGTTTCAGAATTCTACATGCATTTTTTGTTACATCGGTTATTTCCTTAAATATTTTCTTCTTCCGTTTACTTCATGATATTTTCCCTTGATAGGAACCTAACACTATAAACGGATTAATGTTTTCCCCCCATCTCACCCCTTTGATTAAGATATAATACAGTTACGGGAACGAGCCTTTGATTTGCATACATATTCAATACCACAACCGTGAATTCTCTTTTATAAAACTTAACTGAGACATCACTCAATCTTTCTTAACAGTTCTCTTACCAGTACTGTTCCCCCATGACCATTCCTACACCAACTCAACCTAACATTGAACCCGGATTATTGAACCAAACGCATATCGCCTTGAACCTCTTCAACACTATCCTTAAAACAACCACTAATCGGGCCGATCTTGAACAATCATGGGCAGCCATTGAACGTGACATAACTATTCAGGAACAGTTCGAAGCCAGACAGCCCCAACGAAGAAATCTCCCCTAGACTCTTCTCCAAAGGTTGATTTTTCCCTTCTCCTTATCCTAACCACTTTCAGATGCCTTGACACTGTACTTTTGAGCCTTAGTACAGACTTAGGAACAACACCAACCTCAAGCATAATCATGGAATATGAACAAATCATGGCTATAACAAGTTTGATATTTACTTTGCAAATGGATAGGAAGAGGGATGTCATCACTACCTTCCAACAATTGAACTAACTTTGGTGCGTACTTGGAGATTATTTCTCTTACCTCATGCAAGTTTTTGCATCTCCTAGTAGAGATGTTTTGGGTAGTATTGATATCATACTTTTTCTCACTAAAAATATTTGTTGACTCAGTAGAAGGAGACATATTGGTCAATTTAGGATGAAACTTAGCTAATCTAGATTCCAACTTTTCAAAAAATGAGTATATGGAAGTGTTCCTACGTTTCTTTTATATATTACTTATTGTATTCTTGACTATAGTGGGAGTTATTATACCATTAAATTTTGGTAGACGATCATTAATATAATGGGACAATGTGACATGTTAAGGTTTCTCCTTCAACACTTTACATTTTGAACGATAACATACTACTGGGGTGTCATAAAAGATATCCAATTCATAGTGTAATACCATTGACTCGGGTTGGTTGCTAGAAGATGGCATGTTACAATTATCAGGGTAAAGCAACTATCCACTTTCATCAATCATATGTCTATGGTATCTTTCTTCTAATAAGATCTTGTGGCATTTTTTGGACTGGTGGAATACCTTGCACATCCAAACTTGATTATGAATCATGATCCTGCAAAACTCAATAAACAATTATTCAAACACACATCCATACATAACAAAAATCCAATAAGATAAGTGAAATATAAATAAAATATAGATTTACTACAAACAATGGGGGAGAACTTGAATAAATTGCAACGATATGGAATGAGCTGGAATATGAAGAATTTTCCATTTGATATTATAACATATTTTTCTTGGATTTTATCCAAAACCATCATCAATACATCAATAAATTCTTAAAATAAAGTTTGGGAAGCATAGAAAAATCAAACTTCAAACATAATTTCAATTGTATTTTAAAATATATTGGAACACTTAAATGTTTTTTTATTCACCAATGCATCTATATATATAATACAACAATGTGCTAAATTAAGAGAGGCACCAAAGAGTGACCTCCATTTTTACCTCTAAAAAGAAAAACCTCCACAAAATTTTAATTGCATAGGTTTTCATTTGCACTTTATTAATTAAATTGTTTATCGATGTGTTTTTATCTAAAAAAGTGCACTGGTGTGATTTAAACTATATAGCGCACCGAAAACGTAAGTTAAAAAAATACAATACGTTCATTTATCATCAATGCACGAAATATACAACGAAAAAATTAAGTGGGAATTTCATTTTTTGAAATGTATGTGTTTATAAATGAAAACCATAATAATTATTCATTATTTTGCCAAAATTTAGAGAAGTGATTTGTGCAAGAGAGTTTTACTAGCAAAGACTTTGGAGTGGTTAGATTTTTTTGAAGAGAAAAAATTGTAAGGGATCATTGTAGCTCACATACTAATCTACAGAGGAGAAATTTCAAGTATGTGATTTAATTCTATTGATCATATCAATATTTCCCCTATTTTATTCAAACATGTTTTAGTGCATTCTCAAAAAAGTAAAAGGGTTTTATAGTTACCTTAGGTATTGGAAGCCTTAAATTTCTTGTTCTTTCTTTTGGTTTCCCTCTCTATATTTCATAGTGAGATTTTTTTTTCTTTAAGAAATAATTTTTTCTATGGTTTCTTTACTTGTATATCAGGAATTTGGTATCCATTGCAAGGGGACCACACTAATAACGTTGTATACCAAACCATATCATTTTTTGTTTTCTTTAAAAAAAAAATTTCACAATTAACGGTTTGCACTATATATGAATAGTGCATTGGTGCGCATGTTCTTGTCAATAACATTGATGAGTTTAAAATGTAAATAACATTGGTTTTAATATTGAAAAAAAAATGTTTTGAATTTGTTCACGGGTTTGATGGTGCACAATAAACAATAACAAGGCATCGATGCTTCTATTACTTTATAGAGCATCTTGTGAATATAACAATTTGTGGAAAAAACATTTTCTATTTCATAACAACACAGTAATCATACACCGATGTGTATACATATGTTTAACACATCGATGCGTACTATTTTATTATGCACACTTAAATAATATTTTGTCAACTATATTTCATAATTTCAACATCTGATGATTCCTAGATTATTTTTATAGAATATGGTCGATAGAATTTCAAGGAAAACAACTTGTTGCAGTGAGAGTGATAGTACCTCATCCCAACAAGTGAAAAGGAAAGTTTTACATTTTTATAAAAAAATTAATATATTTCAATTATCTGTAGGTTTAAGTTATGATGTGTATTGGTTAAGGCATGTCATGAAAAGAAAAAACTTGAAGAAACTAGATAAGATTGTTCACAACCTTAGTGCAAAGGGTGTAAAAAATTTATGGAAATATTTCAAAGAGAGGAATTAGATGAATCAAAAGGTAATCAACATGAAGTTTTTCTTTGACATTTTACTAAAAAATAATTTCTTAACATTAATTGCTAACATGTATTAAACACTCAATTTCACATTTTCTAAATGTTGTGCAAGGGGCGATAGTGATGAAACAAAATGTCGGCCTACGAAGATAAAAATTATGAAGGATGTAAACGATGATTAATTTTTCCTCAGATCATCTAAAGTGGTGATGTTAATGGGAGGGGGGAATTTAAAAAAACAACTACGAGAGATATAGTGGAAAGAACGTATAGACGTACTTTCCACTTACAATACAAAATTCAACTTAATGAATCCAAGAATAAGGTGATCTATAAACTACAAGAAGCCTTTCTAAAGAAATGGTAAATGAGACCCATGAGACTTGCAATAGAAAAAAATTACAATAACAAAAAAGAATAATTTATAAAGTATTATTACTAAACACGTTTTTCTATAATGTCCCAAAAAATACCAAATTATTTTATTCACTATATTTACTTTCATGTGTCGATTTAAAAATTAAAAAAGAACTATTGTGATTTTATTTTTTCAGGAAGATTATGAAAATACCAAGGTACAAATGAGGGTAAAACCAATATATACCAGTAGGGATGTCCAAAAATGTGTACAAGGATATGGTAAAAGAAATGAACATAATTGCATCACAGGAGCCATCCCAACTGTTGGAGACGCATTTCGCTAAATGCACGAAGTATTATACTTAAGCCCAAAAAGGTTGGTTTTTGGGACTTCGCTTGTTTCACGTGTCTCCCCCCTAAAGTCGCAGTATTCCAATGTGTGAAGTGGCGAATAACTCCCTAAGCTTAATCACCATTACTAAAACAACTAAGCATGGCTTATCATCTCTTAGTACCTCATACCTTCGCTCTCAGGAATTACGCTTTGAATGTTTCCCAAGCCTTCGACTTGTGAAGTCATGAAGTTGTGTTAAAGTTACCCAGGTTAGTATCAAGAAACAAGTCACTTTAAACCCTAGTCAGTTACTATCGTGATTTCGCGACTCGACGATTGTCTCCCCAGAGGGTAGCACCTTCGTAACCCTGATCCTTGAAGTCACGATTTTATTTTATTAAGCATGGATAATTAAAAGATTTAAGTCAAATCACTTCTAATCTATTAGCTCATGCCATCACGATTTTGGGTTTTTGAGGCTTAACGACTAGGAGCGAAAACACCCGATGTGGCGAGCACCGAAAAGGGGATTAGCAAATAAGTGCACCAAATCGAAAGATCTAAACCAGATTAATTAGTGCCTTAAATGAACTTTAACACATGAGGCTTACGGGTGAAGTCTTGAATGATCCTGCATTTTTCAATGTTATGACTCATCAAGCATTTATGGCATTTATTTGAATTTGCAGTTAGGTGACAGATAGTACGATCTCATTTTTACTTCTAAATCTTTCTATTAAGCGATTTGATCATTCTATGGGTAAGGACACCCGTGGGTTTAAATGACCAAGATAGAGAGATTTTCTTTCATTATTTCAGTTTTCATTTCTATTTGCACATAGAACTGTTTCACCAGGATAACTGTTGTTTTTGTTTTTTTCAATTTTTTGACAGGAGGTCGAGTTGCAGGTTTCTCTATCATGGCTCCATGAAAAATTTCCAAGGCAGCTTTCAAGAGTTTAGGTCAAGGTTCATACGTTGTTTTTGATACCTCACCCTGGAGTATTAATGCTTTCAAGACCTGGTCATACGTTTCCAACATTCTGCAATCTGAGTCTGTAAGTTGTTCCGGTGATTCTAGCGACAATAAGAACGATGACTTATCGACCAAATACAAAATCATTGCCAAAGTAGAGATGCATAAAATAGCGGCGAGGCCCCAACTTCTTCCCTTTTGTGATATGATCAGGTGGGCACTGGACCATGTGAATGTCCTGACTAGGATGATTATCAGTGAACAGAAGGTAACGATTAGGACTTTCAGGCCAGAACATTTGCAAGAAATGTATAAATTGTCACCCACATCGAACCCACTCACAATGATGAATTTATAGAAGGTTTCAAGAAGGAGTGTGAGAAGTATGCAAGATTTTTTTTCTGATCTAATCAAATAATGGGTCTCACACCCCACAAAATTCAGGGCCAACAATAACGAGATCTATTCAATCTCCTCCTTGGAGCCACAATTCTAGTACATAGCAATGATGGCCTATAGGTTGTATGGGAGGGAGGACACTATCGATTGTTTCCTCCCACAAGTACCGCTCATTCATACAGTTGTCGAGGGCTTCTACTTCGACTGGGACAAACTGTTGTCTGACAGTCTGACCAACCGAATTACCGAATATCGAGCACATAGGGCAAGTAAGAAAGTGAATTTGTTCTTTATGTCTGCTTACATCATGGATGCCATCTGCTTCATGACACCCTTCTCACTAATGAACTGGAACTGAGATCCATCCAATACAGAGCCTATTCATGTATACCACTCGAAACTTTGGGAGGATAATGCCAAAGAATTTGTCTATGAAATCTTCAACTGGGTAATGGTTCCATTACACATTGCCATCTTTGGCCAACCACTGCCCAGGGTTTCAAATAACATTGTGACCAACCTGAGTAGCATGGTAGATTGGTATATAAAGGCCGAATTTTCATATATCCAGGTTTTCGGCACCTCTGTCCCTCCATATGCTCTACCGCTATTTTTTCTAGACAAGCTATTGTGTCGTGAGATCACCAGGCAGACTAAGCTAGGCGGAATAAGAAAGGAGCTAAAAGGAGTATCAAAGAAGGTATGGTCGCCCTTTCCCATTCATATTGGTGCATATTCCTTCTTAGATTTTGGCCATGCCCAATTCGAGGCTATGGATTTAGAAGAAATGAAGCTGGTGGATATTGAGTTCAAGAAGAACGACCCTAGTAAGGTTGTGAGCAATCACCTGGCGAGATGTGGCCTGAACAGATATGAACATGAAGATTCCCCTCATGATGAAATATTTTTGGGTGTAAGGTCCTACTCGGAAGTCCTAAGTCAAATTCAATCCCTACCACCCGAAGATAAGGTTGTTTTCTTTAAATTCCAGGAGCACCGGCGGAATTGTCTCCCTCAGATTTTACAAGGTGAAACCCCAAATCTCCCAGTTACAAACCAGACAGGGGTCAAAGGTTCAAAGGAATCGGGTCCTAACAAGGATAAGAACCAAGAGAAAATAGGGAAAGCCAGAACCTCAGATCGAGGAGCCGAAATCCCCTACCAATAGGAAGGAAACCCCAAAAAGGGTGCGCCGGATAAGCAGGTCCAAGGTCAAGCAGAGATGCCCTCAAAAGGGTCGGGCGACTCACTACCGCTCATGTCAAAAAAGACAGCCATAGATACTACCCCAAAACAACCATCCAAGGAAATCGGTAGTCCGATCGCCATTATCACACCCTTATAGTTCACAAAGGGGAATCCCAATGCGGGGTGGATTTTTAATGAAGAACTGATGCCCATTTCTGTAGAGGAGCTGCCTCCTAACGAATTCTTCTTTGATAAAAAAAGGAATGTCATGGTGAGACAAGGATTATATCAAAGGGAGGGTGTAGTGGCTAAAAAATTTAAAATCATGACATATGGAAATGCCATGAAAGAGGAAGAGTTCACAGACGAGATAGCAGGAACACTAGGGGCTTATGATACAACCAATCAGTACTCAGTCAGAACTTTTAAGGGACAGTTGGAATGAAAGAACCTCTTGATCAATAAGTTAGAAGCTAAAGTGGATGCTACTGAAGAAAATACCAGGGACGAGGTGAGCAAAATCCTCGAGCAAGGGATGATGCACACCCAAAGACCCTGCCTTGACAGGTCTTGCACCTGACCTCTCAGTCTAAGGATCGTTCAATCACTCCTTGAGCCGAAGCGGCTCTTTTGATTCCCTACTGGAATCTCAAATTATTCGATCCAAAGGTCCTCCTCTTTCCCCACAGTCACTATACATGACCGTGAAATTTTTCCCGAAATGGAATTTCGGGTTTCGGAACCCGCAGTGTATCGATGTCAAAATATATGACCTCGTGATATTTCGATCACCAAAATGCCGAAATCCTGAAAATGATTTAATCAGCAATTAGCCCCCTGGGCTATGCCTTGGTCCATGTGACCACTCCTCATAAGACCACAGTCTTATTTCGTTCAGGATTTATCCATGCAAGAGTCCGACCTCTTGGCCTCTCGACTCCCAAAATGTTGATTCCCGAAAAGTCGATGTGCCAATGTCCCGGCCTCTTCCTTCTTCATGATTTTGGGTTTCCAAACATCGAAATGTCTGGACGCTTTATCCTCGGAACTCACGAAGTTTCGAATTCTGAAATGTCGAAATCCTGAATCCTGGGTTCCCTCTTCTAAGCAGATCAATGGCTCTAAGCCCCTCTTGATCCAATGGCTCATATCCTTTCGGGGTTTATCAATGCGATAGCCTGAACTCTTGTCAAAATAACTCCTGAATTCCCGATTTTTGATTTGTCTAAATGGCCTTTCCTTTCAGGGTTTTTCCCGAAATCCTGGATCGCTGCCACGTGTCCTCCCTCAGATGGACGATCCTCGTTGTTTCATGATTTCTCTACTTGTACCCCTTCTAACACAATATCTGTTCTATGAATCCCTGATATCTGAAATACCGATGGACTCTTGATATCCTCCACGTGTCCCAAATGGATGGATGGCCTAGATCGTTTCGGGACTTCGCCAGGTGCGAAGTCAAAATGCTCACCTCTGTGAGTCTCGGTGTCTGAATCCCCGATGTGGGTGATCTCACGACATGCATCCTTCTTCAGATAGATGGTTTTGAATCCTTTCGCTATTTCAGGACTTTCACTGTGGAGTGTCCCGACCTCTACTCATCGAGACCTATGAAATCCTGAAGTCTGAAATCTCGATACCAACTCCTCCTTTAGGACTTTCACCTCTGTTCACGAAGGATTAACCTTCATGAAACTCATGATAGATCCAATGGTTGTCAGGTGTTTTATCAATATCTGACGGTTTAGACCTTGTCTGCTTGTGCGCTCCTCCTACATTGCTTCCTAGATGTGGGAAACCAATGGTCCAAATTTCCTCGGCTAATTCGACGATAGTTGTGCTCCTCCTGAGATTTTGCACATTCTTCTTGTGCTTGGAAGAAATTCCAATGTACAAAGGCCTCAACCTCAGATTATTTTCCCTACGAGCTCCATGAATTTGAGTTCTCGTCTACGCGTATAAAAACGATGTCCCTCCTGAGCTTCTCCTTTCAAATCCTCAAAGGATTCTTCGACTTCTGCATTCCTTGTAGAGTCTTTACATGCATGAAGGTGCTATCTCTTCTGAGATTTCCTATTACTCAGAGTCATAAGGGACTTGGTCCTTTTATCCTTCTCCTTCAGATGGAGAATTTTTTATGCCCTCCTGGCACTCCTTAGCTCAAGCAACCTTTTTCTGAGTCTGCAAGGTGTTCAGTAACCCTGTGAAGATCCTTCTCCTTGGAATCTTCTCCAAATCTAGAACAGATCAGAAAGTTCCTAAAAATGGTGGATGATTTCTCCGAAACCCACATTGACCAGGAAAACCAAAATGATCATACCTGGATTATGCAGGAAGGGGAGGAACCTCAAGAGTTTCGAGAAAAAATTACAAATCATCGCCTGCTAGTGTTAAAAAGTAATCAGATCCCTAGGGTCCTCATACCCCTGGAAAGGTTGTTTGATCAAAATGACGTGCCTCTGAAGTCCACCTTGCAGCCCCAATCGAAGGAGGTCAAGGAATGCAACGTGGGCACCACCAAAGAGCCTAGGATAGTGAAGTTATCAAAGTATCTTCCTCCTGAGATAAAAAGAAAGTATAAGGACTTACTCGGGCAGTATAAGGATGTCTTTACATGGTCTTACGATGAGCTCAGAACATATGACACCTCTGTGATCAAGAACAAGATACCTTTGAAACCTAGTATTAAACCCTTCAGACAGAAGCTCAGACAAATCAACCCCATTTTGCTACCTGTGGTCGAAAGAGAAGTGAAAAAACTGCTAGATGCAAAAATAATTGTACTTCTCAGGTACTCTGACTGGGTGCCGAACTTAGTCCCAGTTAGGAAGAAAAACGGGGAGATCAGACTATGTCTAGACTTTAGAAATCTAAAAAAGTCCTCTCTCAAAGATAACTATCCTCTACCCAAAATGGATTATGTTTTGGAAAAAGTAGTCGGGGCAAATAGGATGTCGATGATCGATGGGTTTTCTAGTTATAATCAAATTGTCGTCAATGAGCATGATAAAGAAAAAACAACTTTCACCACCCCTTGGGGCACATTTATGTATGAAAAAATTCCTTTTAGTCTGATGAACGTAGGTGCTACCTTCCAACGTGCTATGGACATCGCTTTCATCGGTGAAAAAGATAAATTTGTGGTTATCTATCTCGATGACCTGATTGCCTTCTCTAAATCTGACGAAGACCATTTGCTACACCTGAAGCAAACGTTTGAAAAATGCCGAAAATTTGGTTTTTCTTTACACCCCAAGAAGTCTCACTTCGTGATGCAAGAAGGTAAACTCTTGGGCCACATTGTGTCTTGGGACAGAATTAAAATCGACCCTAAAAAGGTGGAATCTATAGACACCATAAATATTCCTCGAAATATAAAAGAAATTCAGTCATTTTTAGGAAAAATAAATATTTTGAGAAGATTTATCCCAAAATTTGTTGAAATCATGAAATTGATCACAGATATGCTAAATAAGAACAACGAAGTGAAATGGACAGTAGAGGCTAAAGCGTCATTTGCACGCATCAAGAAAGTTATCAGCGAAGCACCCTTATTGGCAAGCCCTGATTACCTAAAGGATTTCTTGATTTTCTCGTTCGCCTTCGAGCACACAGTGGCAGCAGTGCTCCTCCATAAGATTGAAGAAGGTTTCGGGCAACCAATAGCCTTTTTCAGTAAAATTCTTAGAGATGTTGAACTGAGATATGATATAATGGAGAAACAAGCATATGCTATGGTTAAGGCTTTGAAGGATTTTAGAACTTATGTGCTACACTCCAAGGTAATCGCATACGTTCCCACCAGTTCTATGAAAGATATATTGTTCCAGCTTGACAACGATGGAAATAGGGGTCGGTGGCTTGCCAAAATTCAGGAGTTCAATCTAGAGGTAAAACTGACGAAACTAGTAAAGGGACAAGGTCTAGCTAAGCTCTTGGTGGAATCATATTTTAGAGCACTCGGAATAAATAACTCGTGAGGATATGAAGGACATGGGGATGTAAATGATCCCGACGACCAAATAGCTATATCTAGAATCAAAGAGAAGTTTTCCTTATCATATTGGTATAAAGATATAGTGTCCTACCTACTGACCCTGAAATTCCCTAGCGATCTGTCTCCAGCTAAAGCCAGGACACTGAAGCTGCATGTGGTGAAGTAGTGTATATCCGAAAGTAAATTGTATTGGAAAGGCCCCTTAGGCTTCTGACTGGTTTGTTTGGTAGAATAAGAAACAGAGGTGGTCATAAACGAATTCCACGAAGGAGTGTGCGGAGGGCATCATGCCTAGAGGGAAACCACTTACAAAACCCTGAGGGCAGGATATTATTGGCCTAAAATTTTCTTAGATGTCAACGTCAAAGTCAAAGCCTATAATCCTTGCCAGTTGTTTGCAGGAAAACAAAATCTCCCAGTGCTACCTCTAGTTCCTGTCAAAACCGAGGCCCCTTTTCAACAATGGGGGTTAGATTTTATAGGTGAAATCAACCCACATTCCAGCACTCAGCACAGATGGATCCTCACCACCACTGATTATTTCACCAAATGGGTGGAGGCTATTCCCACTAGGAAGGAAACCGATTCGGTGGTGATAGATTTCTTGGAAGAGATCATACTATCCAGATTTGGCTATCCCCAAAAGATAGTGAAGGATAATGCCTAGGCATTCAAGTCTATGGAAATGGTCATCTTTTGGCAAAAATATAACATTGTATTGGGCCACTCCACAACATATTACCCTCAAGGTAATGGGTTAGTTGAATCATCAAATAAAAGTTTAATTACCATAATTAAGAAGGTACTGAGCGAAAACAAAAGATCTTGGCATGTACACTTAAAGTACGCCTTATGGGAAAATTGGATAGGTACAAATAAATCCATTGGTACTTCACCTTTTCAAATGGTATATGGGACTGATCTGGTTTTACCTATAAATCTGGTGCTCCATGTAATGAAGCTTTGGAAATATGAGAAGTAAGATCCAAGCCATGTCACAAGAAGAATAAATCAGTTGATCGAGGTCCAACAATGCAGGACCGAGGTGAACATGATGATGCAAAAATACCAGGACAATATGAAAGAAATGTTCAATCGTAAAGCCAAAAATAGGGATTTCATCCCCGACGATTTGGTTTTGAAATGGGATTCTAGGAGGGAATATTTGGCAAAACATGGTAAATTTGATCATATCTGGTACGGATCGTTCAAAGTCTCGGTTTCTGAAGGGAAGAATTCATTTCTGTTAGAAAATTTGGACGGTGAAAATCTCAACACCACTGTCAATGGGCATTATTTAAAGCACTATATGCAATAAATGAGTTTCAAATATCCATTGTATATACCAGTTTTTGTTTTCTTTTCTCTTTTTATAAAAATTTTCAGTAAGTTCACTTTCATCGCGAATAAAACAGGTTGTTGATTTCCTAGAAGTAGAGACTTAAATTTTGACACACAAAGTCCCATCAATCCTAATAGACCCGATACTCTACGTATTGTTTCATACAGGCCTCCAAATTACAACTCAAACTGCAAAAGGAGAAAGGGACGACCAAGTATTAGGAAATTGACCCACCAAAACAGGTGACAAATATTTTTCTTTTAGAGGGGAACGAAGTGGTAAGGCCGAGGTATGAATTGCTTAGGTATCTGGTTTTCAAACGAACATCACTTAAAACATAGACGTGGTCTCACAAGTATGTTGTATTCACCTAAGTTTGGACTACATGATAACATCTGGGTTTTTGAGGTCCATATCCTTCTCTCTTTCCCTTTGTCATCCTTGGCCCTGTCTCCTTAAGCTCTGACATCTTCCCATCCCATACCATCCATAGAGGAAAAGAGGTTTTGCTTCAATTTTGGAAACTGGCAAATGTCTCAGGAAGTAAGATGGTCTTCACAACTACTCAGTCCCCTACTGAAAAAATCCATGCGTAGGCAGATCCTAACTCTCGTAGGTATTTTAACAGGTTTCAGATCTTTAAGTCTTGCTCAAAAGAAGACCCCTGGAAATGAATTCTCCCCTATTTTCCTATGGACTAGGGCATTGTGAAGGTTAAGAGAAATTTGATCCAGAGCACTCAAAGCAAGTTGACAAGCCTCTGTAACGAATATCGCCCCTAGTTTTTTGTTACACCAATTGATTTCCCCCACTCCACTTTTCAAAAGTAAAGTATAAGATATATGGTGAAAGGAAATTCGTAATTGATTTTCCCCATCTAGTCCAGATAGATGGTGAAAGAAAATTCATAATTGACTGCCCCCATCTAGTCCAAAGAGATGATGAAAGGAAATTCATAAAAATGATTTCCCTCATCTCAACATTTAAATGCAGTTTACAGTTTGGAGTGGTGAAAGGAAATTCAATAAAGGGAACCAGATAACTTCATCGGGGTACTGAACAGGCTCGCTGGCAGTGAAGCAATATCTGAGATATTCTGCAAGGCTGTCATACTTAAATTATACTACACTCTGGTAATCAACATTTTTTAAACCGGATCCACGGCTCCAGTTTCTGCAGGTCTCCCCATTTTAAAGCATGGAATTTTTTTTTTTTGATGCAAGCTAAAACCTACCATATCTGTTAATTTTCCTAAGATTGATTGGACCATCTTAAAAAGCTCCATTTTCAGCCTCGAGGAAGGGAAAGTTACCAAATGGACTACCGTCGAGTTTAGGAAGCATGTCGAGTTTTGGAAAGTTTTGGAATTAAAGTCGAAACCTCAATTTTTCCTCTGCCCACCCTGTTTTCCAAATGAAGTGTCACCGAAGCAAGATGATGACTCCATGTACCCCTTCTCAAGCACTTGATCTGTTGTCCTTCTCATCCCACAAGGAGACGAGATCCCCAGTTGGAACCTATGTTGGAGTCACCTTTCTCTAAATGCATGAAGTATTATACTTAAGCCCAGAAAGGTTGGTTTTCGGGACTTCGTTTGTTTCACGTGTCTCCCCCCTAAAGTTGCAGTACTCTGATGTGTGAAGTGGAGAATTCCTCCCTAAGTTTAATCACCATTACTAAAAAAAACTAAGCGAGGCTTATCATCTCTTAGTACCTCATACCCTCCCTCTTGAGAGTTACACGTTGAATTTTTCCTAAGCCTCCGACTTGCGAAGTCACGAAGTTGTGTTAAAGTTACCCAGGTTAGTATCAAGAAACAAGTCACTTTAAACCCTGGTCAGCTACTATCACGATTTTGCGACTCGGTGATTGTCTCCCCAAAGGACATCACCTTCGTAAACCTGATCCCTGAATTCATGATTTTCTTTTATTAAGCATGGATAATTAAAAGAATTAATTCAAATCACTTCTAATCTATTAGCTCGGACCATCGTGATTTCAGGTTTTTGAGGCTCAACAGCTAGGAGCGAAAACACCCGATGTGGCGAGCACCGAAAAGAGGATAAGAAACTAAGTGCACCAAATCAAAAGATCTAAACTACATTAATTAGTTCCTTAAACGAACTTTAACACACGCGGTTTACGGATGAAGTCTTGAATGATCCTGTGTTTTTCAATGTTATGACTCATCAAGCATATATGGGATTTATTTGAATTTGCAGTAAGGTAACAGATAGTACGATCTCGTTTTTACTTCTAAATATTTATATTAAGCTATTTGATCGTTTTGTGGGTAAGGACACCCATGGGTTTAAATGACCAAGATAGAGAGATTTTCTTTCATTATTTCAGTTTTCATTTCTATTTGTGCGCAAAACTATTTCACCAGGATAACCGTTATTTGTGTTTTTTTCAATTTTTCGACAGGTGGTCTAGTTGTAGGTTTCTCTATCATGGCTCCACGAAAAATGTCCAAGGAAGCTTTCGAGAGTTTAGGTCAGGTTTTAGACATTTTTTCTGATACCTCACCTCGGAGTATTAGTGTTTTCAAGACCTGGTGATACGTTTCCAACATTCTGCAATATGAGTCTGTAAGTTGTTTTGATGATTCTAGCAACAACGATAACGATGACTTATCGACCAAATACGAAATCATCACCCAAGAAGATATGCAAAAAATAGTGGCGAGGCCCCAGCTTCTTCCCTATTGTGATATGATCAGGTGGGCACTAGACCATGTGGACGTCCCGACCAATATGATTATCTGTGAACATAAGGTAACGATTGGGACTTTCAGGCCAGAACATTTGCGGAAAATGTATAAATTGTCACCCACATCGAACCTCACTCACAATGTTGAATTTCTAGAAGGTTTCAAGAAGAAGGAGTGGGAGCAATATGCGAGAAGTTTGTCCGATCTGATCAAATATTGGGTCTCACACCCCGTGAAATTTAGGGCTGACACTAATGGGATATATTCAATCTCGTCCTTGGAGACACAATTCAAGTACACAGCAATGATGGCCTGCAGGTTGTATGGAAGGGAGGACACTACCCATTTTTTCCTCCCATGGGTACCGCTCATTCATACAGTTGTTGAGGGCTTCTCCTTTGACTTGGCCAAACTGTTGTCTAACAGTCTGACCAGTCGAATTACCAAATATTGAGCACAGAGGGAAAGTAAGAACGAGGCTTTGTTATTTATGTATACTTACATCATGGATGCCATTTTCTTCATGATATCCTTCTCACTAATGAACTGGAACTATTCTCCATCCAATACAGAGTCTATTCATGTCTACCACTAGAAACTTTGGGAGGATAATTCCAAATAATTCGTCTACGAAATCTTCAACTGCATAATGGTGCCATTGCATGTCGCCATTTTCGGCTAGACGCAGCCTAGGGTTTCAGATAGCGTTGTGACCAACTTGAGTAGCATGGAATATTGGTATATAGAGGTAGAATTTTCATATATCTGGGTTTTCGTCACCTGTGTCCCTCCATATGCTCTACCGCTATTTTTTCTAGACAAGCTATTGTGTCGTGAGATATCCAGGCAGACTATGCTTGGAAGAATAAGCAAGGAGCTCAAAGGAGTATCAAAGAAGGTATGGCCACCCTTACCCATTCATATTGGCACATATTCCTTGTTAGATTTTGGTCATGCCAAAGCTGAGGCTACGACTTTAGAATAAATGAAGTTGGTGGATATTTAGTTCAAGAAGCACGACCCTAGTAAGGTTGTGAGCAATTACCTGGCAATTTGTGGCTTGAAGAGATATGAACATGAGGATTCCCCTCATGATCAAATATTCTTGGGTGCGAGGTCCTACTCAAAAGTCCTAAGTTGGATTCAAGCCCTACCACCCACAGATAAGGTCGATTTCTTTAAATTCTAGGAGCACTAGCGGAGTTGTCTCCCTCATATATTACAAGGTAAAACCTCGAAGCTCTCGGTTACAAAGTAGACGGGGGTCATGTTGGACAACTGAGAGGGGGGGGGGTGAATTAGTTGTTATTTCTCTTAAACAATTATGTTTATTTTAAACTCTTTACACAACATTTAATGACAGTCATAGTAATGAAGGGAAGTAAGAAATAGAACATTCAACATTAGTCACACATATGAGATACACAGAGACAGATATTTCCTGAGGAAACCCATACAGGGTAAAAACCTATTCTTCTTGATATGATAAGTAATCATTACATTCTTTACATTATCATACATATGAGAAACAACTCATAATGAGGCTACAACCTCTGTTTTGCAAGCTGATACTTGCTGAGAGCACCAAATCTATGGATTCTCTAGCACCAACTAGAAGGAAGCACCAAATCCCTGGTTTCTCTAGCACCCACTAGAAGGAAGCACCAACTCCCTAAGTGTTTCAACACCAACTAGATGGAAGCACCAACTTCCAGTCACACAGGAACCAACTTGCATAATAGAGAACAACAGTTCTCCCTTGCACCACCCTGCCACCCTGGTTTCTCTAGATGCAACCATATGGAAGCTACAACTCCCTGTGTTCAAGCACCCACTTGAACCTCTGAGGACAATGGTCCTCCCTAGCACCTCCCTACCACCCTGAAATATAAATCTTTTCTATTATGACTTATTACAGTGATATAAAGTTCTTCAATGGCTTACCAGTCTCATCATGATTCTGCTACACTGTGCTTCTCTGTCTACATCAGTGTCTTTTTCACACTCCTTGCGTTTTCTATTCTTTTTCCTTTTATGCTCTCTACACCATGTCCCTTCAATGCACCATTCCCCTTATGTACATTTTTGTTGTTGTGCTCTGCCTCCTTCTTCACACCTCAATCACACTCAACAAAAACAACATTGATCTCTTCTTTATTTTTCATTCTTATAGTCTCTGTGCTCATTGTGCATGCAATATGCATCAAGCTCCTACGTCCTCTCCCCATCTTGAGTGCTCTGCCTCATCATCATGCCAACTCTTCAACTTCTCTGGAAGTTAATGCATGCATCCATCATCAATGGGTGTTATTTTAATATTCCTTCACCTCTCCAGAAGTCAAGACTCTTCATCTTCTTTGTTACAGATGATCTCAACCTCTCTGTTGTAGTTACAGGCTTCAACGCTCTTCCATTTTTCGATCACCTCTATGACCAGTCTTCATCCCACTGGTAGATTCGTTGAAACACTTCATCTCCTTTGGAAATCACACTCAAGTCTCTTTGAGTCCTATGGAAGAAACCATCAGTGGTTTCTAGCAGTTACAAAGTGAACCATCAAATGGAGCCTAGCTATGCTAGCTCCTTCCACTTACGTGACCACCAGTGGTGACCACTGGCTGCATAGATATTTCACCATTTCGACATTTCGACATTCGGTAATTTGGCATTTGTGTGATCAAGTGTCTCGACACTTCAAGTTGTGATCCTCGAAATGGAGCTTGGTTGAACTAACTCCTTTCTCCATATTCCGTTGTTGTGACCAATGGTTGTGACCAAAACCTACACCAAAAGGTGTTTCCACATTTTGACGATTCTTGTTGTGAGGCATCTCGACTCTCCAAGTCGTGGTCCCTGAAATTATGAAATGGAGCTTGTCACTTCAAGCTTTTCTCTACAACTCTTCGACGATGTGACCACCATTGGTGACCAAGCACTTATCCATAAAGCACTTTCGCGATTTTTCAATTCAAGATTTCATCATCCTTGATGCGAAGATTTCTTGACAACTCCAAGTCCCGGTATCCAAAACTCCGAAATGGAGTCGAATCAATGACATTTTGGCATTTCACGTTTCGCCATTTCGGGACTCCTATGGTGAAGAGTCTCGGCGCTTAACTCCTCCAACTCCCAGTATCCAAATTTTTGAAATGGAGTCAGATCAAAGATCCGGTATTTTTTTTTCCACATTTTGGTGATTCGGTATTTTGGCACTTCTGTGGTGAAGTGTTTCGACACTTCAAATCCTGGTATCCGGGACTCTGAAATGGAGTTATTTCCCGGTCTACAAAGCTCTTTTTTGGTGTGCCTATTTTGGGATTTTGGTGTTTCACTTTTCACAACTTCAGGAATCCTTTGATGAAGAGTCTCGGGTCTCGATTCCTCCATATCCCGATATCCAAAATTGTCCTCCTGCTTTTGGGATTTTGGCGTTTCGCATTTCACGATTTCGGGACTCCTGATGATGAAGAGTCTTGACTCTTCAAACTCCTGGTATCCAAAACTATCCTCCTCCTTCCGGGATTTCGGCATTTTGCATTTCGCAATTCCATGACTCTTGATGATGAGGAGTCTTGACTCTTCCAACTCCTGGTATCCGAAACTCCGAAATGGAGTTATTTCCCGGTTTGCGAAACTCTTCATTTATGTGCCTATTTCAGGATTTTGGCGTTTCACATTTCACCGTTTCGGCATTTTAGCACTCCTGTGGTGAAGTGTTTTGACACTTCAACTCCCGGTATCCAGGACTCCAAAATGGATTTATTTCCTGGTCTACAAAACTCTTTTTGATGTGCCTCTTTCGGGATTTCAGGATTCCAGATTTTGCAACTCCAGGACTCCTATGTTGAAGAGTCTCAACTCTTGACTTCTCAATATCCCGGTATCCGAAACTCCGAAATGGAGTCGGATCAATGTATTCCATCATTTCGCATTTTTCCATTTTGGCATTCTTGTTGTGAGTTTCTTCCTTGACTCCTCCAATGCCTGGTATCTGAAACTCCTAAATGGAGTTTACGCTTTTGATCTCTCCATGCAATTATCCTTGCACTGCTGATCTTCCTTGCTTGCCTGTTTTCCATCAAATAAACAAGCACACTCTTGTACTCTTCCTGCACCTCTGCACTATCTCTTCTGAGCTTACATTGTCCCTATTTTTCCATCACCGCATACTCTGATCTTACCATCAATGACAAGAACATATGTCTAAAAACATGCCAACAATCTTCCCCTTTGGCATTGATGGCAACCCTGAATGACTGTGCTAATCTGTTTGGACCTCCAACTGTAGCATTCGGTCTGTACCACTCCTTTTCTCCCCCTTTGACATCAATGTCAAAGAAAACATGCTCCCCTTGAGCTATTGCATTATTTTTAGGAGGTATCAGATATTCAATCAACACAAAGCTCCCCCTAATAGGATGGACTCTCTTAGGTGTGAGACAGGATGACACCCACCTTCTATCAGAGATATTCAAATGGTGTCTTGGCTAGGGTTTTAGTAAATATGTCTGCAATTTGTTCTGTGGTTGGAATGTAATGGACCTGAACAACCTGATTGGTGACCTGCTCTCTCAGAAAATGGTATTTTATGGGAATATGCTTGGTCTTGGAGTGGAGTACATGATTCTTAGACACACTGATGGCACTAGTGTTATCACAATGAATTGGGATCAGTGCTGCGTATTTTACCTCCAAGTCTACAAGTTTCTGAATCATCCATAATACCTGAGTGCAACAGGTAGCAGTAGCAATGTACTCTGCCTTTGTAGTCGATAAAGAAATGGAACTTTTTTTTTACTAAGCCATGCTACTAATGAGTCACCCAGGAAGAATGCTCCTCCACTGGTGCTTTTTCTCTCATCAACACAGTTTTCCCAATCTGCATATGAATAAGTAGTTAACTAAAAATTATGATTTCTGGGATACCAGAGACCATAAGTCATTGTTTCTTTCAAATACCAGAATATCCTTTTGACAGCTAGCAAATGACTTTTTTTAGGTGCAGACTGATATCTTCCTACCATTCTGACAACATGCATTATGTATGGGCGAGATGTTGTGATGTACAATAGGCTGCCTATCATTGACCTATATGAACTTTGGTCAACATCAGGTGACTCATCATCCTTTCTTAATTTGCATCCAGTTACCATAGGTGTGCCCATAGGTTTAGAATCTTCCATTTGAAACATTTTCAACATTTCTCTTAGATATTTTCTTGAGAAATGAACATCCCTTCAGACCTCTGAGTAATTTGCAGACCAAGAAAAAATGACAGTTCACCTATCATAGACATTTCGAACTCAGACTCCATGGCATACGCAAGCCATTTTACCAATGAATCCTTATTACATCCGAAGATGATGTCATCTACATAGACCAACACAATGAGCAAATCATCACCCTCTATTTTGATATATAGATTGTTGTCAACTATTCCTCTCTTGAACCCTTTGTCTTTAAGATACGTATCCAGTCTATGATACTAGGTACGAGGGGCTTGTTTTAACCCATATAAATCTTTCTTCAGCTTGCATACTAACTCAGAGTTATCAGATAGTTCGAAACCCTCTGGTTGTTCCATATAGACTTCTTCACTTAAATCTCCATTTAGAAAAGCTGACTTGACATCCATTTGATAGAATTTAAACCTTTTATGACAAGCATAGGCAAGAAACATTCTGATAGATTCTAATCTTGCTACTGGTGCAAATGTTTCATCAAAATACAGTCCTTCTATTTGAGCATATCCTTTACAGACCAATCTTTCTTTGTTCATGACAACTTGTCCCTACTCATTCAATTTATTCTTAAAGATCCACTTGGAACCAATGATATTTTTACCTTCCAGTCTATGAACCATCTCCCACATATTTTTTTTCTCAATATGATCAAGTTCATCATTCATTGCTTTAACCCAAAGGTCATCTTTGCTAGCTTCATTAAATTTCCTGGGTTCCAGCATGGATATGAAAGCTATATGTGATTGTTTGGTGTTTTTGATTAGCTTTCTCTTGGTTTGTATACATTTGTCTTTTTCACCAATTATCTTACTTGCAGGATGATTCGTTTGAGTGATTATGGAGGAGGAATTTGAAGTTGTCTATTGATTTGAGTCCGTCTGAGTATCTTTGTATTCATCTGATTCAGAGTCTTCATTTTTTGATTCTTGGACCTGTTCATCTTCATCTTTAGTTGTGCCTTCTGTAGAAGACTCATTACTGTACACCTCTCTTTTTGGGATTCCCTCATCAACGTTTACATCAATATAGTCAACCATTTTATCTAGCCTCTTATTATAGCATCTTTATCCTTTGTTTTTTGTAGCATACTTTAATAATATACCTTCATCAACCCTATCATCATATTTTCCAAGGTTCTCATCATTATTCTTTATGTAACATTTACTCCCAAAGAATTTGAAGTGTTTAATTGAAGCAGGTCTCCCATACCACAGTTCATAAGGTGTCTTGTCACTTTGAGGTCTGAGGTGGGCTTTGTTAAGAACATGGATTGTTGTGTGTATTTCTTCTACCCAGTAGGTTTGACCAATGTTCTTCTCATTCATCATTGACCTAGCCATTTCCTGCACTATTCTGTTTTGCCTCTCAACTACTCCATTTTGTTGTGGAGTTCTTGGGATGTAGTATTCTCTCTTGATCCCATTCTTATCACATAATTCCTTGAAGTCACTTGACATAAACTCTCCTCCTCGGTCTGATCTTACTTCCTTTAACCTCTTGCCTGCTTGAGTCTCAGTTAAAGCCTTAAATATTTTAAACTTCTCAAAAGCTTAAGCTTTTTCCTTGAGAAAGGCAACCCAAGTAAGTCTAGAGCAATCATAAATAATCAACATGAAATAGTTTTCTTTCCCTGTGCCTTCCTATCTTGATGGTCCACATAACTCCATATGAACTAATTGGAGTGGTTTCTCTATTGAATTAAATCTCTTGGACTTAAACTATGTCCTGGTAAGCTTTCCTACTTGGCAAGGTTTATACATTGAATCTTGGGGCTTTGATATTCTTGGAAAATCTTTTACTGTCTCGAGATTTTTGAGTTTGATTAAGTGGTCAAAGTTTAGATGTCCAAGTCTCCTATGCCATAACTAGCTTTCATCATGTTTTATTAGATGACACTCTTCTCTATTTTCTTTCAGCACATATACATTATTTTCTGTCCTTATGCCTTTGGCCACCACTTGTCTCATGTTTACAGACTTTATTTTGTAGTTCTTGGATGTAAACACCACTTCACATCCTATGTCACACATTTGACTTACACTGAGTAGGTTATGTTTCAGACCATCTACAAGTAGAACATCTTGGGCTTTTCCTTTTCCATTACTTAAACTCACCATCCCTTTACCCTTTATTTTACCTGGAGAATCATTTCCAAAGGTTACATTTCCTTATTTTCTTTCACTTAGAGATAGAAAATTACCTTTGTCTCCCGCCATATGTTTGGAGCATCCACTATCTATATACCAAGGGTTCATTTTTCTTTGAGCTGAAAACACTAATCCACACTTGTCACTTTCTTTCTTCTTCAAAAACTTGACATTTTCAGTAGGGGAATTCAATCATGGTTCATAGTTCCTTAATCGACAGTCAACAGATTTATGTCCATAGTTATGAAAGATGTAGCATTCAATCTCATAATTCAATAGGTCAAAATTATTGTTGCAGCGTTGTCTACTCATTGATTGCTGATTATTTCTTGACCTCCTAAGTTGCATGTCTCTAGACTTAATTTGGCAATTTGCAATCTATGAAGGTTTGTTACTTGGCCGTATCATTCTTTGTTGTGGCAAGTATTTATTCCTTTGAAATCTTAATTGTTCATGTTTAAGTCTTAATGAACAATTTATAGCTTTGTGACCAAAGTTAGAACAGTAGAAACAATAGCCATAGAAAAATTCTTTGTACCCGGAAAATGGTTGTCTTCTTTGAGAAAATTGATTTCTTCCATGTTGATGATGTCTTTCAGCAGGGAGCGCATTATTTCTTTGTTCTATAGATTCAATCCTGGCACCTTTTTCTTTACTCATCCTGGGCGACTGATTGTCTTCCTTTGTTTCTGTAGGTTTGTTGTTGTCATTGGTTGTAGATTTGACAAACTTGATGGGTTCTTTGTTTCTTGGCTCATCACTACTTGATCCCTCTTCATAGCCCAAACCAGTTTTCAGATTTGGATTCCTTTACTGATTCAAAATGGTGGCTAATCCTTCTAAGGATTTGATACTTGATCTGATTATACAAGGCTTGAAACTTCTCCATTTCTTTGCTAGTTTTCACTACTTCTTGTTCTAAGGCTTCACATCTTGCCTTCTTTTCTGATAATTGTCGTTTCAGAATGTCTTCGATTTTCTTTGCCTCTTCTAATTCCACTTTTAGTAGGGAAAGTTCTTCATCAGGTTCTTTACTGTCTTTCTCGAACTCTATCAACAATTTTCTTTGCTTTTTGTTCTTAATTCTTAGTCTGTCAATCTCTTCCAGTGCACTGATCAGTTCTCCTTTCATGTCAACCACAACTTCTTCTTCATTAGAATCACTTCCTGTTCTTATATTATCATAATCCTCTTTGGACATAAGTATGAAGTCATTTAGTTTATCTTCAATAGTGGAGTCATTATCTTCATCATCTGAAGGATCATCATCATTGTTTACACAAAGACTTTTCTTCTTAAAGTTATTCTCTTTAAAGAATTTTTTGTGCTTGTGTTTCTCCTCATCATCACATGTTTGATCCTTTTTTTTGTGGGGACATTTATTTGCAAAATGACCTATCCTACCACAGTTGAAACATTTGAAAGGAAGTTTACCTTTTTATTTCCCTGATCCCTTCTTCAGTCTCTCCACAAATTTTGCTTCTATTTCATCAGGCTCTGAATCCTCATTCTCGTCTGCCTTGAATGATGTTTCTCTGGAGGTGGGTTTATATTTAACTATTCTCATTTCATATGCATTCAATGTTCCTAGAATTTGATCAAACTCCAATATTTTTAGATCATTAAGTTCTTCAATAGCAGAGACCTTCGGGTTGAACCTATCTGGTAGAGATCTCAAAATTTTCTGAACTAAAGAAGGTTCCTCAATTTTCTCACCAAGTGCTTTCATTGCATTTACCATTTCTTCTACTCTCAAAAAGTATTTTCCAATAGTTTCATCTTCCTTCATCTTCAGCTTTTCAAACTATATTTTGTAGGTTTGAAGCTTGGCATCCTTTACCTTCTCATTACCTTCATAACTGCTAATGAGTTTGTCCCACATTTCTTTGGCATTTCCTAGGTGCATAACTTTTATGAATTCTGCTTCTACAAGCCCACTCAAGATAGCATTCATAGACTTAGTGTTGAATCTAAATTCTAGCTTGTCATTCTTATTAGCTAGTACAACTGGCTTTACATAACTAGTATCTACCACACCCTAGACATCTGCACCTAAAGCCATTATGTAGGTTCTCATTCTAACTTTCCAGAAGGCAAAGTTTGTTCCATTGAACAGAGGGGCCTTATTGGTTGAATTTATTTCATGGATTGACATGTTTAAGCTCTAGAATCTACCCTTAGATAAAAAGGGCCAGCTCTTATACCAATTGTTGGACAA
>ML785416.1:420525-470970 GCA_009831015.1 Picea engelmannii
GGGGGGGGGGGGGGATGGTGAATCAGTTGTTACTGGGCTTAAACAATTATGCTTATTTTAAACTCTTTACACAACATTTAATGATAGTCACAATAATGAAGGGAAGTAAGCAATAGAACATTCAACATCAGTCACACATATGAGATACATAAAGACAGATATTTCCCGAGGAAACCAATACAGGGTAAAAACCTTTTCTTCTTTATATGATAAGTAATCTTTACATTCTCTACATTATCATACATATGAGAACCAACTCATAATGAGGCTACAACCTCTGTTTTTCAAGCTTCTACTTGCTGAGAGCACCAACTGTCTGGATTCTCTAGCACCAACTCCCTAGTTTCTCTAGCACCCACTAGAAGGAATCAACAACTCCCTAAGTGTTCCAGCACCAACTAGATGGAAGCACCAACTTCCAGTCACACAGGCACAAACGTGCATAATAGAGAACAGCAATTCTCCCTTGCACCACCCTACCACCCTGGTTTCTCTGGCTGCAACCAGATGGAAGATACAACTCCCTGTGTTCAAGAACCCACTTGAATCTCTGAGGACAATGGTCCTCCCTAGCACCTCCCTACCACCCTGAAATATAAATCTTTGTTATTATGACTTATTACAGCGATATAAAGTTCTTTAATGGCTTACCAGTCTCATCATTGTTCTACTACACTGCATTTCTTTGTCTGCATCAATGTCTTCTACACACTCCTTACGCTTTCTGTTCTTTTGCCTTTTATGCTCTCTGCACCATATCCCTTCAATGCAACATTCCCCTTTTGTAAATTTCTGCTGCTACACTCTGCCTCCTTCTTCACACCTCAATCACACTCAACAACAACAACACCGATCTTTTCTTTATTCTACATTCTTATAGTCTCGGTGCTCCTTGTGCATGCAGTATGCATCAAGCTCCTACATCCTCTCCCCATATCGAGTGCTCTGCCTCATCATCATGCCAAGTCTTCATCTTCTCTAGTAGTTAATGAATGCATCCATCATCACTGAGTGTTATTTCAAGATTCCTTTTCCTCTCCAACAGTCGAGAGTCTTTGTATTCTCTATTATAGATGAGCTCAACCTTTCTGTTGCAGTTACAGGCTTCAACACTCTTCCATCTGTCAATCACCTCTATGACCAGTCTTCATCCCACTGACAGATTCGTTGAAACTCTTCAGCTCCTCTGGCAATCACACTCAAGTCTCTTCGAGTCCTATGGAAGAATCCATTAGTGGTTTCTAGCATTTATAGAGTGAACCATGAAATGGAGCCTAGCTATGCTAACTCCTTCCACTTACGTGACCACTAGCGGTGACCACCGGCTACATAGATATTTCACCATTCGGCATTTCGACATTCGGTAATTCGACATTCGTGTGATCAAGTGTCTCAACACTTCAATTCCCGATACCCGAAATGGACCTTGGTTGAACTAAATCCTTTTTCCATCTTCCACCGTTGTGACCAATGGTTGTGACCACAACGTACACAAAAAGGTGTTTCTGCATTTCGACGATTCCTGTTGTGAGGCATCTCAACTCTCCAAGTCGTGGTCCCTGAAACTCCAAAATGGAGCTTTCAGCTTCAAGATTTTCTCTACATCTCTTCGACGACATGACCACCATCAGTGACTGGGTGCTTATCCACAAAGAACTTTCACGATTTCACAATTCAGGATTTTGGCATCCTTAATGCGAAGATTTCTTGACAACTCTAAGTCCCGGTATCTGAAACTTTGAAATGGAGTCGAATCAACGGAATTTTAGCATTTCATGTTTCACCGTTTTGGGACTCCTGTGGTGAAGAGTCTTGATGCTTAACTCCTCCAAATCCCGGTATCTGAATTTCCAAAATGGATTCAGATCAAAGATCCAGTATTTCGTTGCTTCGCATTTTGGCGATTCAACATTTCAACACTTTTGTGGTGAATTTTTTCGACACTTCAACTCCCGGTATCCAGGACTCCGAAATGGAGTTATTTCCCGGTCTGCGAAGCTCTTTATTGGTGCGCCTATTTCGTGATTTTGGCATTTCACTTTTCACAACTGCAGGACTCCATTTATGAAGATTCTTAGGTCTTGATTCCTCCATCTCCCAATATCTGAAACTGTCCTTCTGCTTTCAGGATTTTGACGCTTCACATTTTTCAATTCCAGGACTCCTGATGATGAAGAGTCTTGACCCTTCCAACTCCTGGTATCTGAAACTGTCCTCCTTCTTCTAGGATTTCAACATTTCGCATTTCGTGATTCAGGGACTCCTGATGATGAGGAGTCTTGACTCTTCCAACTGCCGGTATCCGAAACTCTGAAATGGAGTTATTTCCCAGTCTACGGAACTCATCGTCTATGTGCCTATTTCGAGATTTTGGGATTTTGGCATTTCGCATTTCGTCGTTTCGACATTTCGGCACTCCTGTGGTGAAGTGTTTTGACACTTCAGCTCCTGGTATCTTGGACTCCAAAATGGATTTATTTCTCATTCTGTAAAACTCTTGTTGATGTGCCTCTTTCAGGATTTTGGGATTCCTGATTTCGCAACTCCGGGACTCCTATGTTGAAGAGTCTAAACTCTTGACTTCTCAATCTCCCAGTATCTGAAACTCCGAAATGGAGTCGAATCAATGTATTCCGACATTTCGCATTTCACCATTTTGACATTCTTTTCATGAGTTTCTTCCTTGACTCCTCCAATGCCCGGTATCCGAAACTCCGAAATGGAGTTTACGCTTATGATATTTCCATGCAATTATCCTTGTGTTGTTGATCTTCCTTGCCTACATATTTTCCATCAAATAAACAAGCACACTCTTGCACTCTTCATGCACCTTTGTACTATCTCTTATGAGATTACATTGTCCCTGTTTTTCCATCACTTCATACTCTGATCTTGCCATCAATGACAAGCACATCTACCTGAAAACATGCCAACAGGTCAAAGGCTCAAAGGACTTGAGTCCTAACAAGGATAAGAACCAAGAGAAAACAAGGGAGGTCGGAACCTTAGATCGAGGAGCCAAAATCCCCTACCAACGGGAAGGAAACCCTGAAAAGGGTGTGTCGGGTAAGCAAGTCCAAGGTCAAGTAGAGATGCCCTCAAAAGGGTCAGGTGACTCACTACCGCTCATGTCAAACAAGTTGGCCACAGATGCTACCCCTAAACAACCATCCAAGGAAATCGATAGTCCGATCGCCATTATCACACCCTTACAGTTCACAAAGGGGAATCCTGATGCGGGGTGGATTTTCAATGAAGAACTGACGCCCATTTCTATAGAGGAGATGCCTCCTAACGAATTCTTCTTTGATAAGAAAAAGGAAGGCCGTGGTGAGACAAGGATTATATCAAAGGGAGGGTGTAGTGCCTAAAAAATTTAAAATCATGACAGATGGAAATGTCGTGAAAGGGGAAGAATTCACATACGAGATAGCAGGAACACTAGGGGCTTATGCTATAGCCAATCAGTACTCAGTCAGAACTTTGAAGGCCCAGTTGAAATGAAAGAACCTCTTGATCAGTAAGTTAGAAGCTAAAGTGGCTACTGCTGAAGCAAATACCAGGGATGAGGTGAGAAAAAGCCTCGAGCAAACCTGAATAGCCGATCTGCAGGAGATCTAGAAACTCAGATCCGACCTTGAGAAGGTGCGCCATTCGACGAAAATTAGTCAAACATAGGTAAGCCAACAGATGCAATAAATTATAGAGTTACAATCCAAATTGGATGTGGCCTAGAATAAGGTTTTAGACAGAAAAATGTTCAGATCCCAAGCCACTGAAATCCGACATAAGGTATTAACGGCTCAACAAAATTTTCTTGTAAAAGTATGAACCATTCAAAACCACTTTTAGACGATAGATCAAGTGTTATAAAATATTTCTTTGAGAGAAAGAGAAGCCAGGGAAGCTCAGGTCACTTTCCAAGACGTTGTTATAGCTAAGGTGAAGATAGATATGGTTAGCAGCTCCAAATTATCCATCACAGAACAAACTAGAGGAAATATCTTGCTAAAGGTCTGGGAGCAGAATATATCAGAAAGAAGGGGGGAATCTAATGAAGTGATGAATTCTTGTGAGGAAATGTTCTCCTTGATAAGTAAAAGTTTGTTAGACCTTGACAAGGAAGGGAGTGTTGGGACGCTGGGAAAAATCAATATAGCTAAACACCTGTTGGACATCAAAGAAAATGCAGAGAAGGAACAAGTGGAGATATCCCAAATAAGCCAGGTCGATATGGTACATGTGGACAAATAGCTGGTACAACCAAGTTTACAATTATTCTCTATCATCGCAAAAGACCGAAAAGTAGGGAAAAGGTTGCCCCAGTTGGCGAAAAGTTGTTACACCTTTGAGGCAAGAAACCAAGCAGAGCCTTCCGGGTTAATAGCCTAGTTGGTGGAAATATGTGTCATTTTCATCGAGCAGACGAAGGCATAGGTTTCTGGTGCTAAATAATGACAGATGTCAACTCATGCTATTTTTGGATCCAGAAGAACAGAGAAAGAAAGGTTCTCTTCCCTTATGAGGGAAGACAAAGATGAGGAGATGAAATTCTCCATTTTTTTTATTTGTAACTGACAAGTTTCCAGAATGATGGGAATTCTAAATGTTCAGAATTTTTGTTTAAATAGACATAAAGGAAGAGATGAAAAGAGGATTTTTTTTAGGTGATAGATTTTAATAGAGAAAAGTTCTTTTGAGCCAGGATTAATACAAAGCGAATTGAAGACTCCATATTCTGTCAAGATTGAGTTATGTTTTTTTCTCTGTTATTTCATGTTTCATGTCATTTTTTACATATACGTCTTTGATGAATGTTTTAGCTGCAATTTAGTATAACTTCTATTGTGGTGATTAGTTTCTAGTTGTCTAGTTATTTATAGTTTTTCCTCAGTATCGGCTACTAGTAGGTACAAGACCTGTGAATTACTTAGATCTCTACATTATATGCTTTCATCAAGGTATCCATTTCATTTATTCTTCTACTACAACGTGGGATTCTTCTGAAATTGATGCCTCACATTGTTGGAAGCTCTATGTTTTCATACTCGGTTTCAAGATTTTAAATTAGTTACGAAAAACAACCTTCGATATCGTTAAACCCTTCGTTTGGATACACTGAATTTTCCTCGTATAATATAAAATTGAAATAAGAACTTTAAAAACATCAACCCTCTTTTAAAACTCTGTCCTCCCCATGACTGTACCCATCATAAGACAACCCAACATCAAACCCAGCCTATCGGATCAAACCATCATCGATTTTAATCTTTTCGATACCATACTTAAGACTTCCATCACCCGGACAGAGATTGAACATTCATGGGCTGCCATCGAACAAGATATCAGTATTCAAGGACATTTGGAAGTTAGACAAAGACGATTCAGAGATTGGCTATAGCCTCATCCCCCGAAGTTATTTCTCCCCTTTTCTTTTACTCTTTTCAGATGCTTAGACTCTACACTTTATAGCCTTAAGTGTAGACTTAGGACCAACACCAACAACAACATGCATCATTGGTACATGTAATCATTGATTTGATCTTTTATGTACATAAAATTTAATTATCACATGAAATATTATTTTTAAATTGTTTTTTTGCAGAAAAGAGAAAAAATGGAACCCATTCACTACATTAGTTAGGAGGATGAGAAAGAAAAAGGTTGATTGAAAAGTTTGTGAGTACTTATGTTTTCGGACTTACTTAAGATTTCATATTTTTTATGATAATTATATTTAAATAATTATTTTACACTCATCCATGGATGTCTTCTAATAGGTGTTAACATACAAAGAAAGATCCAACTGAAGAATTGATCAACATTGGGTTAAGTATAGGTTGTGAGTTTATGCTGAAGTATCAAGGTTTAATTGGAAAAATTATAAGTAGCTATGTTGTTTAACTTCCCTTGTTTTATAATTAACAGAACAACAATAAACCTTTTCATGAGGGCATGTAGCATGGGTGGCAGAGCATGTAGGAAGTAAGTCTATTCCTCCATGAGGTAGGACAATAGCTTAGGATGGAAAGAAAACATCACAATGAGGTTGAACATACTACCCCTCTTATGGTGAAAATATGGACTCATATAGTGAAAATGTGTTTGGATCTTTCTCGATAACTTCCCACTCTCCCAACTACAAAAAACGAATAACAACCATGCCACCCTTTATTCCTGAATTTACCTCTTATCAGAAGGAAGGTTAGGATTAAATAAGGGATAACCTTGTATATGACCTATCAGGGGTCATAGGGTGGGGTAATAACTACCTTAACAACCATACTTTTTGACTGAAGAGTGTGTCTACCGAAAAGGATCATATGTCCAATCTATAAAAGGTTTTTGTTACACCATGTGAGAATGCTTGAAAGCTACCGAAGTAGAGTGAGGTGAAGGATGAGACCAAGTCGATACATATATGCATTGGTATTGAAGAAACCACTTTCATTCTAGGTGAGAAGTTGTGAGGTTCGGGATATCCCCTAACAACAAACCTTTATCACGTAAACATGAGCTGGCCAACTCTCCCTATCTCTTTAGTCTCTGCAACTCTTGCTCCCTCTCTTCGGTACTTCCCTCACTACTAATATCCTTCTACAATTTATTACTCCTTTTCCATATGTCTTTCATTTGGTTCATCCACCAACGATCCGTAATGTCCACCCTAAAAAGAGAAAATACCAGGGAAGGAGCTATCCCAATAACCTAGCAAAAGAGTTAATTCTTTGATACTCGCTCATCCTAGTGTGAAGTGGTGATCATAAATGATTACATTGAACCACCGATAATTTTGGATTCGTATTTATAAAAAAATGTGAATCACAAATAAACTCCATGAATTCCTCTCCCGATACCCAATACTAGTTGGTTTATTCTCTCTCATTGCCAAGAGATTCTTACTGGTCTACATTTTTTCATGATGTATTAAGCATGTAGGAAACAAAGTATGGAGTGTATCCAACAAAAGAGAATTTTAAAGACAACATGTAGTATGGATTCAAAAGAATGTGTATTATTTATGAAACACTCACTGCTATGATATGATTTTTGATACACTCCATACTATATAAATGTAGATATACTTATTACACTTTATTTCTATGTTAGGAGATGGAACATGAAGAAGTGGAACGTAAAAAACAAAATGATAAAAAAAGAAATAGGTTAAATAAACAAAGTACAATACCATCTACAAGTTATGAATAAATGAGGCATGCATGTATCTTGAGCAATGATATCAGTTCATGTGATGAATGAAAATCAATATAATTGAATGTTATTACAAGTTGTTTGTTTTGGAATATATGTCTATGAAAATCAGAGATTTTGTTTAATGTACTGGACATATTGTTACAATTGCATGAGGACATGTTACCAATAAGTGTAACAATTACATATCAGTTTCATTTTGTTTATTGTGTACCTTTATGTTGTCCGATTTTGTGTGACAATGGGTCTCGTATTCAGATATAATAAATAGGTTTATTATTTTGTTGCATTGTCAAATATTGTAAAACATTGCATTGTTGATTAATTAATATATAGATGATTAACATTTTTACAAGTAAAAAATGTGTAATCAATTAGATAGAACATTAATGCAATCAATATATAAAAGAAACAATAAAAATAAATAGTATTATAAAAGACATTTGATTTTGAAATAATTAATTGAAAATTTGTAAAAAATTAAAATATATACATATCAATGAATTTTATTCTTTTTAACTCACTAATTGGTCCATGTCATAACATCAACACTGGTGCATTTTTATGAGTCATATGAACTAATCCTTATTAATTACATTGAAGCATCACTGCTAAAAATTGTGTAAATACAACATTTCTTTAAATGACATCATGTATGATTATATTTGTCATTTCAAAATATTACGGTGCATGTGATTAAAAAAAACATTGGTACTTTACATATAATATAAACACCAGTGCTTGACATATAATATATGTATCGATACTTAGTAAAAACAAATGCCACTAACATCTCACCTCAAATATTCAAAATTTCACTTCTCTCTAGTGCACATGGTAATATAGGCACTAATGCACACAAATTATATGAGAAACATTGTTCCATAATACAAAAAGTAACCACTAGGTGAGTAATATTTATATGAGTACCAATGTGGAAAATAAAAAAATCATACAGAACCAGTGAGTAATAATTATATGAGCACCTGTTCTTTTTAGGTTTGTGTACACACTGATGCATGTTACGTAAACACACATCGGTGCATGTTACTAGTACAAGAACCAAAAAAAAACTTCTACAACTTTTCCCCTCCTATTTTTTTTTAGTTATAGGGAAAATCCTTTAAAACCTATGCTAAAAACTCCACTACGAATAACTGAGGTTGTAGAAGAGTTTTTTTGAAATTTTTTCCCAATATTGTAACAATAAAAACCTCCACTACAAGGTGTTTTCCTTGTAGAGAGAGGTCATCCAAAATGACAACAATGATGGGAACGATGCTCATTTTCTTCATTTTACTAGAATATTTAATCAAGGCAGTGCCACACCTAAATCACTAAAGCATTCTACAATTTTCTACAAATCATCCACAACAAAATTACACTATCATAAGGCCACAATAGTTTCATGCCCTGCATAAGTTTGTTAGCACCTAGACACTCATAATTACTTGGAGCCTGATCGTAACCCTAAACCTATTCTAGTAACAACATTGGCATTTGCATATTGTTTGGAAATAAGAACATTGGCATTCCTTGGTTGGTGGATGAGAATTTTGGTAATTTCTCCTACAAACAACGATTGATTGATAGGGTTTCCATAATCTTAGTGGATTCATTCTTGGCATCTCGGATCCTACTTTTTGGGTGAATACCATCGATTGAAATTAGTGGTATATGTATAGGCACTTAGTGGGATCTCTAGTAGGAACCCTCACATGACCACCTTTGAAAAAAAATATAGGGAATTCAAAAAACAATTGCACCGATACCTTTCTCTCTTCCAACCCTCATTTGTAGCTTGTTCACCTCATATCCAACTTCACGTGGTTGTCCAACTTCCACTATATTTACACAACTTTCACTGACAGGAACCTCTGTAGGTGGGACATCCACAAGGGTGATTTCATAAATACCCTAAAGGGACATGTGAGCATGGAACATAAAAAGATAACCCTAATATCTATGACTCTTCATCTCATTATTCAAATATTTTCTTCTCTACTTGGTTCATTTTTGTTTTATCAAAAATTGTTTACCCCAAAGATTTGAACTTGGGTTTCCTAAACTTTACATAAATGGTTGGTCGAGGACACATGCCACAATCACATGAAATACACCCAAGCATGGTTCAAAACCATTTTAATCTAGTTATTTGGCATCTTTTAGGTCCTCATGATCTACAACAATTTTCCTCTATTGAGCTTCTAGAATGGATAATGGTAGGTCAACATGAAGAGTTACAAAGGCTCGTAATGGATAATCAAAGTTTCATTGCAACACATGTAGCTATAAAAGAGGATCGTCTTGGTACCCAACATGAGTTGTATAGAATGCATGCTCAAATGGAAGTTATTCAAGGCGGCGAGGAGCAACAAATTAGAGGCTTAATTAACAAAACAACAAAAATGGAATCTAAACTTCAGGCTGTTGAGACATTGAAATGTGAAATACCATAGATTCCTTCAATACTTGTTTCTTCCACCTCAACGTATGGCACCTATACTCTAGTGTTTGGAACCTCTTCAACTCCAACATCTGGCAGCTCAAGATTTGGACAAATTTCCTTTGGTGAACCTCCTGAAGGTAATAATAAAGGATGTGAAAAGAATCATTTCATAAGTAGGGAAGATAGACATAATCAAGGTGAAATATATTATCTTCATTGTGTCCATTCCAGAAAGGAAACACATGGGGAAAAGTCATGTAGGATCCCATGGGAGAAGATCAAAGACAAACATGAAAAAAAGCAAGGAAATGGTTAAGCTCCTAAATTGATTCAATTTGTTATTGCTCATTGAAATATTGGCATAAATGATTTTTTGTTCAAAAATTCATTTTCTTCATAGATAGATGCCTAGTTGCTTGATACTGGTGCAACCTGTTACATGAATTTTTGGAGATACTTTTTTGAAGAATTAAATGAAAATGTAGATGGTTCAATATGTATATTTTAACCTTGTAAAATTAATTATTGCAAATAGAATCTTAATAAAAATAGAAAATATACAAGGGAACACACACACCCACATTACACATATATTTTACCATGTAAACCCAAACCAAGAAAACCAACAACCTATTTAGAGTCGCACCTGTAATATTTTATTCATCATCCTCTTCATTATTTACAATACAATACAATATATATATATATATATACATATATATATATATATATATATATATATATATATATATATATATCGTGACATCCATCACTCCTAATCCATTGACCCAAATTACTCAACAACCCTAATTATTTAACCAAAATTATAGAACGATTAACAAAAACCATGTGATGAAAAACCACTAAAAATAGATGCAAAAACCACCATTTTTTTTTTAGGGCTCTTCCCCTCTGCAACCCCTCAGAAAAGTAATTTCCACCCTCCTATGACCCCCCGTACTCTTGGTGCAATGAAACATGTGGGTGTAACACCCTATTTCCCCCAGTCTGTAAAAATAACTATATTGGCCAAGAAATATGGCAAACTCAAAGATGTGAATGTTTGATTTGACGGACCTTTTTATAAAAGGTCGATGAATGTAAATTATGTTATGAATATGTGTTGCATGGCTACTGGGAGGGGGATGTGCTAAAAGAAACCACGATGGCTAATGAGAGGTGGTGGAAGGTGTTAATGCTCTGTAAATTCCCAAAGGTTGTCGGAGAAGAAGAAATTTACTAGAGGTAACTTTATCCAACCACTTCAAAATTAGAATCTATCCCTACCAGCTTCAAAGAAGGATCTCTTTGTATGATTTAGCTATGTTTTAACTTTGAGATATTAGGCTTGTTAAATAAAATAAGATTGAAAAGGTTTGTTGTTGTTTTTTTTAAGTTGGCTGAAAAGAATTTACACTTCCATTGGGCTATGGGGTCTGTATTATAAAGATAGAAATCTAAAAAGAAACAAAAGATTCTTTTCATAGGGAAAGATAATGCATTCGTTGGATCCTTTAGCAATAAAGTGATGAATAGCAAAAAATATGAGAATATCAATTAAAATGAAGAAAAATTTAATAATTTTTTCACTGTAATATCAGAAGATAAACATTAAAACCTTTCAAAGTTGGAAAATAGGGTATACAAAGATAAATCCTGCAACATGCGTTACTTTTAAAAGATTAGATTGGAAAACAATATGACAACTAAGGTAGAAGAACATTCAATATAGAAGAGAAAACATCACCAATGAATAACGCTCAAGAATCCTGTGAAATGTCTCTTTATATTACTAGAAGATCTCTTGATAAAAATTACAGTCTTTGTAGCTTGCAGGGCGTAAAGATCAACCCTTAGTACTTCAAAGTTTGAAGTATTTATAATCAAAATTACATACAACCCTGTCATTAAAGATCAGGATGTGGCAAATCTAAATTTAGCTAACTAACTTAACAAAATACAAAAAATTAGGAAACTGTTTGATGGTGTGTTGAATCTTCATGTTGATTTCTGGGGTGAACCACTAGTGAGGCCTCTACACGACCTCACCTGAATGGATAGCTGACTAGGCTTGGAAACCTCATCGCCTACTCGATCAGACTGCATAACTCTTCCCATCAAAGGTTACTGGGAATGTTGAGTTTGAGCAATCTTCGGTATACTTCATCCATCTTTGTATATTTGGAAAAAGTTGGCTTGATGATGAAATTGTACTGGATCTCATGATGTATGTTGATGTCTGATTGGAAAGCTTCTAAAAATGCCTTGCCTGTGATACTTCCCTGTATTCTTGAGAACTTCAAACTATATTTAGCCACAGTGGCTAGCTTCCTTTTATAATCAGACAGTGTCATTAACTTGTCATTTTTTACCCTTAAACTAGGGAGGCCTTTCTTTTGCAGAGCTTCAATTTTGTTGAAAAACCTTTGCACTCCTATGTCCATAGCCTGGACCTTTTCCTCCAGCTGTATCATCAATCCTCTCTTGTTCAGGACCCTCTTGAATTCGAGGATGGTTTTTGTCCTATATTCAATTATCAACTCCTCTAACTCTTCTCTAGTTTTTGAATTTAGGAATTTGATGATATCAGTGGCTTCTGCGGGCATCTCTCCCAATTCTCCTCTTATATTTTCAATCACCTGTTTGCTTCTCTGCACCAGTTCATTTTTCTCGAACATGATTTGTACCATAGGCCATATTTAATTTATGGATTTGGTGATATCCATCTAGACATTTTCCTTAACCTCAGCAAGTGCTTTACCGGACACTATTTGCTTTTGAAGCTGTTGCAATTCTTGTTTGAGCTTGTCTGATGTTTTTTTTTCCTTGGAGTAGCTGGCTTGGAAAGAAGACTTGAGTTCCTAAAGCTTCTCAACCTCCTTTTTAATTTTGATAATCTTTGTCTCTTGCAAACTCATCTCTTCCATGGACTTTGCCAGTTCTACTGTCTTCTCCATAGCAGTCAGTGGAGTTGCTGAGGGAATTTCTACTGCAAATGTTGTGCTTACTCCTGTGAGTGGAACTACACTTAATGGAATGAATTACATAGGTTTTGATTGTTCCTTCTCTTTCAATAAATTTTCCAGTTCTTCTTCCATGTCCTTCAATTGTGCATTCTGCTCCATGATCAGCCTGAGCATCTCATCGTTTTCCCCTTCTATCTCAACTATCTCCTTTGCCTGTGAACCTTCTGTTGGTGGCAGTTTCAACTGTTTCCTCAGAGATGCTATATGGGAATTTTTCTTTTTAAGAATCTCCTCAACTTCTTTCACATTCGAGGGATCATACCCGATCTTGAGGACCAGTTCTTCCAATGTCTTAATCCTATTATCCTTTGGAAAGGATGATATATTTTCTAGTTTCAGTTGTGTCTGGACATTGCTCAGAGATACCTGTAACTTAGAGGTAGTAGTAGAAGCATTTTCCAACATGGAGAAAACCATTTCTCCAGTTTTCCTCTGCAGATCCATTTGATCAGCAGGATGCACATCTTTAGTCTGAAATTCGAACGTTGCCCTTTTGTAATCAGTGATTGCTTTTGAGTCTGGCACCTGTGGTTGCAGAAATTCCATGTGCATTCTACCCTTCTCAGTGTTGAATGCAGACAATAGTCTGTGTTGTGCAGTTGATGTTTTCTTCCAGAACTGAGCATATGTGTTGCTGGTCAGCGTTTGATTTTTCTTTTTGATCATATCATACTTCTCAAAAATACTCAGTTTTGGTCCTATTTTGCTCGGCTGGTTGATTGGTGGAGTATCTATAGGCTTATTAGGAAACACTATAGTCATGATCTGTTTGTTTCTTGTGCTAAGGAGTGACCGATCAAACTCCATAGTTGTAGTGGATTGGATTCCCTGTTCACTAGCCGTGTTAGGTGCATGACTGGTTTTTGGCCTCTTGGTGTGTAATTGGAAATCTTCAGTTGAGACTTCAGTGATGGAAGGTGAAGTTTCCTTCCTGGGTCTTTTCTCCTTGGGAACCTGTGGTGTAGTCGTTTATGAGACAGTGACCAAAGGGTCTTTCTATTCTATTTCAACCAAAGTGTTTGGCTCCCATTCTGTTTGATTGGCGAACTTCTCTATCTCAGGCCTAGGTGTATGAACACACGGGATGTTTTTATTTTTAATTCTTATCTCATAAATTATCCTGCACGGATCATAGTGCCATGTGAAACTAACAAAAAAATTCATTTCTTTTAGCAATCTGTCTGCTTCATCCCCGATGCCTCGGCTATTGCAGATGAAAGACCCAATCTTCCCTATAATTCTAATTTGCTTCTTCTTTTTCAAAGACATGAAATGTATGTCATCTGAGTTAATCATTTGTCTTATGTATTCCAGGACAAATATCCTCATGGGAAGATACTTAGGCAACTTGTATGGAGCCAATTAGCACCCATACACTTTGATTTCTGTGTGATCTTGATATAGGTACCAGTCTCCCACTTTTGCAAGGTATGAAAGGTGTAGGATCCTTTGAATTTCCTCATTTATTCTCAGCTCAGGTTTTCCACTAAGCACACTCACCATAGGATGGTAGAACTACTCGATAAATTGCTTGAAACTGAATTCTGTAGAGTTTTGTCTGAGTAGTGAAGTCCACGCTGTTACTGCCTATGGCCTCCCATCCTTGTCCATCTTCTGCATTGAAAAGGAAAATTTGTTTGCTTGGAAGAAAATGAAAATGTAAGCCAGTATTGAGGAATACTGGAACATGCCTTCTGTGGAAAAATTTGAAAATTTCTCATGAATGTTGTCCACCAGGAAAGTGTTGTAGTCGAACTGAGTGGTGGGTTTCTCATCTGTGGAGAAAATGGACAAAAAACCCAATATGGGTTCATCCACCCATTGATCCAAAAAATACCCAAGCAGGGCGTAGAGCGATGAAATGACCTGGTTCCCCTTCACTGAGAACAGGGAGGAAGGATATGGGGGATTTGTAGTGGGGAGCTGAGTGGCATGTGGGAGAAAAAGCTTGAAAATATGATCTCTTTGGGGGAATGATAGTTTTTGGTATAATTCTGTGATAATTTCAAGATTGAAAGGTGAAGCGGATTTGGCTCTGGGTATCTGCATCATCTGATCAATGGTTTTAGGTGTGATGAGGAAAACAATTTCTCCTAATGAAGACACTATGGCTCTCTGGTCGGGGATGTAATGGGCCTAGCATTTGAGAGAGAATTCGAGGAAATGGTGAACCTATGGGAAAATATAGAGGGGAAGGTTTGACTCCCAGAGCCCAATTTCATCACTTTGGTCCAAGAAAATTTCCTTTAGCCATGACTGTAAAGTTGTGAAGTTGAATTCACATCTAGTGTCTGTGATTAAATGATCTTTGTCTGCTAGAGGAATCCTGTCGAGGTCGACAGGAGGCGGGAGGAAAGGATTTTCCTTGGCCTTTGTTTTCTTTGATTTTGGTGCCATCCCTGTAACAATACCTGCAAGTAAAACAAAAAGTTAGTGGGGATGACTATGGCTTTGCGCAACTGAGTGAAACAGAGAGGAAAACAAGAAAAAATTCTCTCTGGTGCGGTGATAGGGTAAATGATGGGGGAATGAAGGGTGAAGGTAGTTTTGAGCAAACAAATACCCGTTGGGCATGGGAGACAACTCAGCAAGCTAACAGATAGGTTATCCTATAATAAATTGCCAACGAGTCATTTGAAGCATTAGATGGTAGGTGACAATGACTGATGAAAATGACTCGGTGATGTGGCGGGTATTGATTGGGGGAAGTGACCATAGTGAAAGGAGTCATAATGGGTGAATAGGGGAATGGAATGATAGAGTTATGAGATGTGACCCTTAGGGAAAAAGGTGGAAAATGATGTCATGAGGTGATGGGATATGTTAGACAGTAATAAGCAGTGGGATTCGGAGCCAATGGATTCCTGCCACGTAGAGATAAGGGGTCCGCCAGAAAACATTCCATTACAGACCCCCCCCCCCTCCGTTAAAAATAGATCAGTCGCGGGGGTCCAAAAAACACCATGAGCCGTCCATCAGTGCACCTGCTCTTGGAATGTATATATGTGCGTGATATTTAACCAACATTCCACCTCCCCCCCCTACCATTAAAAGCAGAATGGACGGGGGGGTCTAGAATTCAATCTTAGCCATTGATGAAGGTGTTGGCACCTCAACCATTTAGATGTGTGCCTTCGTTATCTCTGATTCTAGATCCCCCCCTCCCCCCACCGTTAAAGGTAGAATGGTTGGGAAGGTATGGAAAAACTTGTCAACTATAGATCTGGGTGCCCGCTCTCTAGCCATTCATCTATGTGCGGTCTTTATTCGACGAGCACAAATCATATTTCCTCAGAAATTTAGGATAAGTGTGTTTTGTGTGTTTGCCCAATCTTTCCCTGTCTTTATCACCATGGGGGGTTAAACATCAAGCCTTTAAACCTCAAAGATATGGTTCAACATTGATCATCATGCTTGTTTTATTGATATAAAGCAAACTACCTTATGCTCTAACCTAATTACCTATGACAATTAGCCCAGATTAAATTGTTGGACTAAGAAATTACTCTATCCTGGGGTTATCTGACCAAGATTAGGCAATTTGGTCAAATTTATTCACTAGCTAACTTAAATCACCTGGCTAAGATTAAACAGTTTAGCCAAGCTTATTCACTACTCCTATCAACATCAATTTAAAAGAACTTGGCCATGCTTGAACGGTATGGACCAAATCATTGTTATTGCATGGGGCTCTATTGAATTTCTTTTATGCCCTCTTTTATTCTTTTTCTTTCTTTTCTTTTTCTTTTTCTTTTTCTTTCTCTTTTCTTTTTCTTTTTATTTTCTTTTCTTTTTCTTTTTCTCAAATTATTTGCAGAATGGAAAATTATTTGACAAACAAAAGCACTTAAAGAGATAATATTTCAGTCACCAGTTGATCCTATAAATTATAAGGTTATAACAGAAGGGACCTAGAATGGTTGAGTTAACTTCCACTGAGCTAGTACCATACTGGTTTTACTTGCTCAAATACCAAAGCAACTCTCTGACCCCAGAATGGATTTCTCATCAGATTGGTAGTTGGGAAGGCTTCTCAAGAGTTAATGAGGGGATGGGGGTGAACTGCCCATCTGTAACAGCTCCCAGACCTGACCGTGGACAGGGAAATTCGCACCACACACAATCTTGCAGAGAAAAGGAAAGAGAGGAAGTGTGGTAAGGGGGAAGACGAGAGAACGAACACGATGGGGATTGCGAGAGAGAACTGGAGAAACTCTGGAAACACAGGGGGTTATGAACAGAGGAGAAGTAGAGTAACCTTTGTCCTTGACTTCCATTGAGATGGAAGTAGAAAATTGAACCTCAAGCATCATGGTCTAGCTCAAGGGTGGCTAGTGGTAAATACATTGGGAGTCATTGAGCCTACGGTTGGGTGGAAACGAGCACCCCTCTCAGTAGTCGTGTCACACCTGGTGTTTTTTGATAAGTGTTATGTCTTGTATTTTTGAATTGAATGCATTCTCATGTTTATACACTCATAAATGGTTTCTGTATGGAAGTGTTTTCCTGTGTTTTGATTTGGAGACAAGGGATACATGATTCTACTTATATGATCGTGATCGGTTGATGTATACAATGAGTAGGTTCAAAATACGAGTCTGTTCCCTTAAGAATTGTCCTACCTACCTGGCTCGCACTATGCCCTAGTTTAATTTCCTGAAGGCACTTCTCTCGGAAAGTTTCCTCGCACTCTAGAGTCAGAGTGAGTCCCTCAAAAGGAATACCATGATAGTAAACCCACGAGTTTACTTTACCCTTACCACCAAATTTATAGCTCGGTGAATTAGGAAGACTTTCAATCAGGTCACCAAGCCTAGGGATAATTTACCAAAGAATCCTCTGAAGGATCTGTCGGAGCTATATTGCCCATCAACCTTAACCTTTGCATAGGCAGGAGGGTGGACTTGGAAAAATCCTGAAAGTCCTGGAGTATCTGGACTTTTTCATTAGCATTTCGACATTTCGATGTTTCGACACCGGGGAAACCAAAGGGAAAGACCCTTCATCGTTGCAAGTCACAAAGTCCCGATATGTGAAACTTTGAATTAGCTTAGTGTGAATAGGTTTTAGCATTTCAGCATTTTGACATTTCGGCACACAGGAAACCAAAGGGAAAGACCCTTCGTCATCTCAAGTCATGAAGTCCTGGTATGTGAAACTCTGAATTAGCTTAGTGTGAATAGGTTTTGGCATTTCAACATTTCAGCGTTTCGGCACCCGGAAAACCAAAGGGCAAGACCCTTCGTCGTCACAAGTCACGAAGTCCTGGTATGTGAAACTCTGAATTAGCTTAGTGTGAATAAGTTTCGGCATTTCAGAATTTTGGCACCCGGGAGACCAAAGGGGAAGACCCCTCATCTTCGCAAGTCGTGAAATCCCAGTTCATGAAACTCTGGGAGGATCTGGACTGTCCATTAGAGGAGACACGTGGTGAGCGATCAAAGTTCAGGGAAAGCTCTGAAACCCCGTAAGCCATTGAATCTCCTAGGACAGAAAGGGGGCTAAGCCAGAGTGTCCTTCAATGCCCTTAAGCTCAGGAGGGATAGTGACTGTCAGATCCAGATCAACGAGGTTCATTGATCTCCTACACGAATTCCCATATCAGCATTCAGGAATTTGAGAAACAGGAGTTCTGGAGTTGTTGCATTGTGAAATCCCAGTTCATGAAACCCCAAAGAGATTTGTACCATCGAATCAGGGAGGACATTTCCATCTATCAATCTTAATGAAGGGACGATTTTAGGTTTCAGGGTTTGAGGAGTCAAAAGACTCGAATCACTTGCATTTCAAACTCGTGGTTAGCGAAGTCCTGATACGGCCATGACCGTCAGATCAAAGAGGAGATTTTTAGTCATCGATCTCAACGAAGGGACAATTTTGGGTTTTGGGGTTTGAAGAGTCGAAAGACTCAACTTGCTTGCATTTCGAACTCTCGATTACCGAAATCCCAATACAGTCAGGACTATTGGATCAGGGGGAGATTTGTATCCATCGATCTCAATGAAGGTACGATTTCAGGTTTCGAGGTTTGAAGAGTTGAAGGAATTGACTCTCGATCATCGCTGATTTGGGAATTATGAAAGGTGGCCTCTTGGCTTGGCTTGGGGTCATAACCGATGATCACGTGGAGGTGAATCTCGCGCTTGGTGCTTGAGTTGAACACGATGGGTTTTCAATGAAATAACTGGTGGATTGGTTTAGTGAAGGTCCCGATAGGAAGAGATAGCCTATGCTAGGACCTTGTAGGAACTCAGGGATTCTATCCCTCAAGAAAAAGGAGAAAAAGGTGAAAAATCTATTAGGTCGTAGTGGGTATGTTACAAATTGGTATTAGAGCATGGTTCCAACACTTGGCCTGCTTGGGCTCATGAATGAGTTGCAAAGAAACTCCATTTGAGGTACTCTTAAAATAAGTAACCCTCTACCTTAACCCCCCTTTATCAAAAGTTTAAGTTAAGAATGAAAAAAAAAATCCTATTATGTGTATGCATTTGAAAAATATGAATTATGCGCTGATTGTGAATGAATATAATGTTGACTAAAAAAAAGTGTTTTTCTTGCACAACAAGCAGACGATCAACCATGGGAAACTATAGACACATAGAATGGTAATGCACCACGAAGTGGGAGATGGCTCCCACAATAGATATGAAGAGTTTGATGAAAAGAGAGCGGTGGAGACCCCTCCAGATCTAGCTGTGACTGTGAGGAGCCTCATGGTCGAACTACAGAGCTACAAGGCCGACAATGAGAGGTTGATAAAAGATCAATAAAAGAAAACATAGATTAATGCAGTCTTGCTGCAGAGCTTATCTGACATACAAAGACAATTGCAGCATGGACCTGACACTAGTCACGCGGACCAACGAAAAATAAAGAGAAGTCAAAGCCCACCTGGGATGCAGAAACATGGTCCTTTAAGTGGCCACACTAGGAGGAGCACCTTGAGAAAGGTTCACCCTAGATATAAGGGACAAGCATCGGATGATTCCTCTAGAAAGGAAACTAGCAACTCAGAGGGATCTTCAAGTAGAAGAACTAGTTCTTATTCCCAAAGAAAGTGGAAGAAGAGAAATCATTCCAAAAATCATAATCTTGAAGAATTCAAGAAGGCCAAACCACCCTCTTTCGATTGTGAAATAAATAAGGGAGAGGAAGTGGAGGCCTGGATGCTTGGACTAAAGAAGTATTTCAAAGTCCATGACTTCAAGGAAAATTTGAAGGCCCGAGTAGCCACTTTCAACCTGAATGAGAAGGCTTCCATTTGGTGGGAAGACCTTAAAAATGTAAAAGGGATTCACGAAGAAGACCTATCCTGAGAATGGTTTGAGAAATACTTCAGGAAGAAGTATATGTCAGAAAAGTATTTCTATGAAAAGACTAAAGAATTCTATGAACTCAAGCTGGGGCAATGCACCATAGAGGAATATGTCAGCATATTCCTCAAATTGCTGAGGTACGTACCCTATATAAAGGAAGAAAAATAAAAGGTGCAACGATTCATCAGTGGACTACCTAAGGACTATTATAACATGATTGAGTTTGATGAGCCAAAGACCCTAGAAGATACTATCCAAAAGGAAAGATATTGTTATGAACAACTTAGGCATCGGACAAAACCTTGTGAAGGATGGAAGCAGAAGAATAGTTTGGGATTCCAGAAAAAGGGGTTTAAATCCCCAAGATTTAAAAACTATAAAAAGGACTCAAGGATGAGCTTCCCAACCTGAAGTGTACACCAACAGAATTTCCCTTCCCATAGCGGAAATAAACCTTTTGTATCTACCCCAAGAAAGATTGATAACCTGAAGAAAGAACCCTTAAAATGTTGGGGTTGTGGAGAAGAACATCTACTGAGGGACTGCCCGCACCTACAACAGAATAGTCAGAGAATTTACAACGTTCAAGAAGCTACCACCTTCAATGACATGGCCAGGAGTATGTCGAAAATTTATGCAGCTGTGGATAATAAACAAGATGACCACCAAGCTTTAGTGGTGGAGATGGAAGGTATGATCACCAACCATCTAGTGTCTATTCTAATTGACCCTGGTTCAAATTTGAGTTATATAGCCCCTAACGTTGTTGATAAGTGTAAATTATAGCCACATAAACATGCCAAGCCATGGTTGGTACAATTAGCCACTAGAACCAAAAGAAAGGTAGTGGAGGTCATATCATCTTGCCAATTCACTATGGGTGAATTCCCCACCCAAGCAACCCTTAACATATTACCCCTAGGATAGTATGACTTGTTGATTGGTATGGACTGGCTAGCCACATATAAAGCCAGACTGGACTATTACCATAAAACCTTAGAATGTGTAAGTGAAGAAGGAAGAAGGATAACCCTTCAAGGGATCCAAAAACTTGTCTCAGTGAGATGAATATTAGCCCTTCAAATGAGAAAGTATTGTAGAAAGGGATGTCCACTATATGTGATACAGGTGTTGGAATTAGTTGAAGATGACAAACCAAGCCTCAAAGACCACCCCACACTAAGAGAATATAGAGATGTATTTCTAGAAGAGGTACCGGGTTTACCTCCGAGAAGGGACATTGACTTCTTAATAGAACTTGCACCGGGATTGGTGCCAGTATCTAGGACACCCTACAGGATGAGCACACCCGAGCTAGTTGAGCTTAAATTACAATTAAAAGAAATGATGGATAGAGGCTATATCCGACCCAGCGTGTCTCCATGGGGAGCACCAGTCCTGTTTGTGAAAAATAAATATGGTACCCTCCAACTATGCATAGATTATAGACAACTCAATAAGGTAACCATAAAGAACAAGTACCCCTTACCCAGGATTGATGACCTGTTCGATCAATTGGGAGGTGCTTCCATATTCTCAAAGATTTACTTGATATCTGGATACCATCAAGTCCAAATCAAGGGTGAAGACATCCACAAAACTACCTTCAGGATGAGATATGGTCACTATGAGTTTGTGGTAGTACCATTTGGATTGACCAATGCCCCTGCCACTTTTATGTGCTTGATGAACAATGTGCTCAGCAAATTCCTAGACAAATTTGTACTGGTTTTTATTGATGATATATTAATTAACTCCAAGAATAGAGAGGAACATCTTAGACTTTTACTTCAAGTGCTAAGAGAACATCAACTCTATGCCAAATTTAGCAAGTGTGACTTTTTCCAGAAGCAGATACATTACTTGGGCCATGTCATATCTGAAGAGGGAGTAGAAGTAGATCCTGACAAGATCAGGTCTATCATGGAATGGCCTACCCCAAAGGATGTTTTAGATATCAGATCATTTATGGGCTTAGCAGGATACTATAGGAGATTTATAAAAGGATTCTCCAAGATTGGTTGTCCAATCACTACCCTCCAGAAGAAGGGAGCTAAATTCACGTGGACACAAGAATGCAAAGAAATATTTCAATCCCTTAAACACCTTCTAACCCATGCAACCGTGCTGAAGATCATTGATCCCAAAAATGACTTCCTCGTGTGCACAGATGCTTGTAAGGAAGCGCTCAGAGGATTCCTTATGCAAGGAGGAAGTGTATTCTGCTATGAATCCCAAAAATTGAATGAGCACGAAGTCAACTATGTGACCCATGACCTAGAGCTGGATGCCATAGTGCATGCCTTAAAAATGTGGAGACATTACCTCTTGAGAAGGAAATTTGTACTTATGACAGACCACTGTGGGTTGCGATATCTGTTTGACCAACCAAAGCTCAATGCCAAACAATCTAGGTGGATGGCCCTCCTTAGTGATTTGATTTTGAAATAAAACATGTTAAAGGGAAGGAAAATAAGGTGGTCGATGGCCTTAGGAGAAGTATGAAAAAAATTCACCTGGCAGTGGTGAGCACCTATGAGACGAATGTCAAAGAAAGAGTCAGTAATACACAAGAAACAAACACATTCTTCCAGACCATGACCTCGTACCTGGAGAAATAACCCACATGAATAAAGTATGAAGGATACCAGATGATATATGGAGGTCTGCTAACTTACAGAAACATATTGTATATTCCATATTGTGACGACTTGAAGAGGTTCATAATGGATGAACTACATAAAATACCATATACTGGTCACTCGAGATATCAAAACATGATCACGACCACTAGGAAACAATTCTATTGGCCTGGGTTAAAGAAATACATAGCTAACTATTTAGCTAAGTGCCTAGAATGCCAATAGGTTAAAGAAGAACACTGGCACCCAACAAGATTATTACAACCTCTACCAATCTCGGAATGGAAGTGGGAAACCATTTCCATGGACTTCATCACCAGATTACCAACATGGACCAAAAAAAATGATGACATCATGGTAGTGGTGGATAAATTGAGCAAGTCTGCCCATTTTATCCCCATCAAATCGAATTGCAAGGAAATATATATCACCAGCATTTTCATGAAGGAGATATTTAGACTACATGGTATTCCTAAAGAGATCGTGTCTGACAGAGACACAAAATATACTTCCAACTTTTGGAAATCCTTAATGGTTGGTTTGGAGACCAAATTACTATTTAGCACAGCCCATCATCCTCAAACTGATGGACAGATGAAAAGAGTGAACCAAATATTGAAAGACATGCTCAAAATGCATGTAATGCATCAACCCAAGAAGTGGGAAGATTACCTGCCACTGGTGGAATTTGCCTACAACAATGGCTACCAAGAATGCCTGAAGACGAGCCCATTCGAAGTCCTCTATGGTAGACCGTGCAACACTCCAGTCAGTTGGAGTAATCCCATAAACAAAATTACTATTGGACCTGACATGTTGAAATAAATGGAACAACAAGTGATTCAGATAAAACAGAATCTGAAGGTCACTCAGAACATACAGAAAAGTTACGTTGACCGAAAGAGAATTCCAAGAGAATTCAAGACAAGAGACCATGTATATCTCAGAGTTAGGCCCAGGAAGAGTTCCCTGAGGATGGGATCTTGTGCCAAGTTGGCACCTTGGTATTTCGGACCCTTTGAAGTTCTAGATAGAGTGGGACCTGTAGCCTATAGGCTAGCACTTCCTCCCACAATAAAATCACATAATGTTTTCCATGTTTCATTATTGAAGAAATATTTACATGATTCTAATAATATAATTGACTGGTCTGTGGTATAGGTGGACTCGGAGGGAGAATTCTTGCTAGAACCTCAATGTATACTAGATAGAAACGAAACCCCACTCAAGAACCAAACCATTGCACAGGTCAAGGTGCAGTGGAAACATTTTGGCCCAAATGAGGCTACTTGGGAAATGGAAGATGCCATGAAACATGCATATCCAATTTTGTTTACTTCTGTACATACATGTCATATTGATAGATAGAACATCGAGGATGATGTTCCTTTAAGGGGGAGGGAATTGTAACACCCTGTTTCCCCCAGTCTATAAAAATAACTATATTGTCCAAGAACTATGGAAAACTCAAAGACCTGAATGTTTGATTTGATGGACCTTTTTATAAAAGGTCGATGAATGTAAATTATGTTATGAATATGTGTTGCATGGCTGCTAGGCAGGGGATGTGCTAAAAGAGACAATGATGGCTAATGAGAGGTGGTGGAAGGGACCTAGAATGGTTGCGTTAACTTCCACCGAGCCAGTACCGTACTGGTTTTACTTGCTCAAAGACCAAAGAAACTCTTTGACCCTGAAATGGATTTCTTGTTAGATTGGTAGGTGGGGAGGCTCCTCACAAGTTAATGAGGGGATGGGGGTGAACCGCCCATTCGTAACATCTCCCGGACCTGACCACAGACGGGGAAATTCATGCCACATGCAATCTTGCAGAGAAAAGGAAAGAGATGAAGTGTGGTAAGGGGGGAGAGGAGAGAACACGCGTGATGAGGATCGCAGGAGAGAACTGGAGAAACTATGGAAACACAGGGAGTTATAAACAAAGGAGAAGGATAGTAACCTTCATCCTTGACTTCCGTTGAGCTAGAAGTAGAAAATTGAACCTCAAGCATCATGGTCTAGCTCAGGGGTGGTTAGTGGTAAATCCGTTGGGAGTCACCGAGCCTACAGTTGGGTGGAAACGAGCACCCCTCTCAGAAGTCACGTCACACTTGGTGTTTTCTAATAAGTGTTATGTCTTGTATTTTTGAATCGAATGCATGCTCATGTCTATACCCTCATAAATGGTTTTTGTATGGAAGTGTTTGCCTGTGTTTTGATTTGGAGACAAGGGATACATGCGTATGCTTATATGACCTTGATCGGTTGATATATAGAATGAGTAGGTTCAGAATATGAGTTCGTTCCCTTAAGAATTGTCCTATGTACCTGGCTCGCGCTATGCCCTGGTTTAATTTTCTGAAGGCACTTCTCTCGAGAATTTTCCTCACACTCCAGAGTCGAAGTGAGTCCCTTGAAAGGACTACCATGATAGTAAACCCACGAGTTTACTTTACCCTTACCACTGAATTTATAGCTCGATGAATTAGGAATACTTTTACTCATGTCACCAAGCCTAGGGATAATTTACCCAAGAATCCTCTGAAAGATCTGTCAGAGCTCTATTTTTCATCGACCTTAACCTATACATAGGCAGGAGGGTGGAATTGGAAACATCCTAAAAGTCATGGAGTATCCAGACCTGTTCATTGACATTTTGGCATTTCGGCGTTTTGGCACCCAAGAAACCAAAGGGAAAGACCCTTCATCATTGCAAGTCATGAAGTGTCGGTACGCGAAACTCTGAATTAGCTTAGTGTGAATAGGTTCTGGCATTTTGGAATTTTGGCATTTTGTCACTTGGGAACCAAAGGGAAATACCCTTCGTCGTCGCAAGTCATGAAGTCCCGGTATGTGAAACTCTAAATTAGCTTAGTTTGAATAGGTTTTGGCATTTCGGCATCCGGTAAACCAAAGGGAAAGACCCTTCATCATCACAAGTCATGAAGTCTAGGTATGTGAAACTCTGAATTAGCTTAGTGTGAATAGGTTTCATCATTTTGGTGTTTCATCACTCGGGAGACCAAAGGGGAAGACCCCTCATCTTCGCAAGTCGCGAAATCCCGGTTCACGAAACTCTAGAAGGATCTGGACCGTCCATCAGAGGAGACATGTGGTGAGCAGTCAAAGTTTGGGGAAAGCTCCAAAACCCCGTAAGCCATTGGATCTCATAGGACCACAAGGGGGTTAAGGCTGAGTGTCCTTTAACACCCTTAAGCTCAGGAGGGATAGTGACTGTTAGATCCAAATCAACGAGTTTCGTTGATCTCCTACACGAATTCCCATATCAAAATTCAGGGATTTGAGTGACAAGAGTTCTAGAGTTGTTGCATCGTGAACTCTTGGTTCACGAAACCCCGAAGAGATCTAGACCTTCATATCAAGGAGGACATTTCTAGCCATCGATCTCAACGAAGGGACAATTTTGAGTTTTGAGGTTTGAGGAGTCAAAAGACTCGACTCGCTTTCATTTCAAACTCCTAGTTACTGAAATCCCGATACAGCCAGGACCGTTGGATGAGGGAGGAGATTTGCAGCTGTCGATCTCATCGAAGGGACAATTTAAGGTTTCAAGGTTTGAAGAGTCGAAAGACTTAACTTGCTTCCATTTCAAACTCCCAGTTACTGAAATCCCGATATGGTCAGGACCGTTGGATCGGGGGGAGATTCACAGATGTCGATCTCAACGAAGGTACGATTTTAGGGTTCGAGGTTTGAAGAGTCAAAGGACTTGACTCTCGTGCATCGTTGAGTCATGAATTGTGAAAGGCACCTCTTGGCTTGGCCTGGGGTCATAACCGATGATGACATGGAGGTGAAGCCCGCACTTGGTGCTTGAGTTGAACATGACGGGTTTTCAATGAAAGAACTGGTGGATTGGTTTAGTGTAGGTTCTTACAGGAAGAGCTAGCCTGCGCTAGGACCTCGTAGGAACTTGGGGATTTTGTCCCTTGAGAAAAAGGAGAAAAAGGAGAAAAATCTATTAGGCCGTAGTGGGTATGTTATAGTGGGGTTGATCATGCAAAGAATATAACACATACCCTATAATCTCCCGCTTGTTGTTTTCTTTGCATGCATGGGATCACAGGATTGCATAGTTAATAATCCAGGGCAATAATACCCATTATTTCTCTACACTAAGAGAAATTCTCGACCCTCATATAGTTTTTCAATGAATCTATAACATTATTCAAAATGTCCACCTTCATCAACAACACCTTTTTGTCTTCAAGAATGTCTCTCACAAAGTGATGTCGAACATCAATATGTTTTGTCTTTCAATGATAAGTTAGGTTCTTTGCCAAGAAAATTTCACTCTGAATGTCAAAATATATCCTTACATCTTTTTGTACGAACCCAATACCCAAACAAAATCTGTATAACCATACTACTTCATTTCTTGCATGAGTAGCTACCATGTTTTCATCTTTTGTAGTTGAGAGTGCCACTATAGACTGTCTTTTTCTCATCCAATGGATTTCTCCTCCAAACAAGTTAAACACATACCTACTTGTAGATATTTTTTGATTCGGATATCCAACCAATTTGCATCGGAAAAATCATGTACTTCCAACACTTTGTCCAATCCTAGCCTTCCTTGGTAGCACAATCCATAATTATTAGTATCACATCAATACCTGAAAACCCTCTTTATTGTTTTCTAATGATCCTTCACTATTTTTAACATATACCTACTCAAAACTCCCACTACATGTGCAATGTATGGTCTAGTACAGACCATTGCATACATCAAACTACTAACTGCACTAGCATACAAAACATGAGACATATCCTCTTCCTGATCTGGATTATTTTTAGAATGATATGAAGACAAAAATACAAACGATATATAACAAGTAAATACATAGATATACTGTGGAGAAAAAATAAATATAGTGAAAACCAACTTCTATTGATGAACAAGAGAGAAAAACAATGTAGAACACAAACTAGCAGAATGGGGTAGCTTATCTTTGAAAAGAAAGAGATGTTGGCTACACTTCATTCACAACAGGCTTCACATCACACTCCATTGCATTCTTAAAGAGAATCCATCACCTCAATTATATATGAGAGAATGAGAGGAGAAACATTCCCATGATGCATGTGGGATAAATTTAGTGGGTTCCTCTTCACCCACATATGTGAATGGAAGAGTTGCTCCCCCTCCTTAGGATCCTCTTCTGGTTGGATTGTTATAGTTGTGACAGTAGTAGTGGGTTATTCATAAATGATGTCTCCTTTTATTATTTTATGAATCAAGATCCAATTCGGGGTTTATCTCTTTATCTTTGAGCTCGGCCACCAATGAATGCATTAAGCGACATTCATCAGTGTTGTGCCAAGGGTTGTTGTGGAACTCAAGCCACTTTCCAGTGTCTTTCTTAGACTTCCTGTTACTCTTATTTTCCTACATATGGGATCGTCTCTCTTGAGGTTGGACTTACTTTCTTTGTCCTTCATTATGTGAGTTAGAGTTTCCTTTAACATGCTTCTCCCACTTACTCTGCTGCTTGAATTTATGCTCCATTTTGACTGTGTGTTGATAAGAAGCTCCCAGTGAGGAGATGTCCAAGAAATCCATATCTATTTGGATGTACATGTGTATACCACTACAGTAATTCAAAATGAGGTGTCACTTGGAGTCTTTGATACCCAAATTTGAGTGCAAGGTATGAAATATGTTAGTGTACTTCGACACCATCTGGTCTCTTTTCTGATGCAAAGTTCTCCATCTCATGTATTGGTCATCATAGTTTCCAACAGGGTAGAACTCCTCCTTTAGGGAATCTACAAAGGTTGTCCAAGTGGGTTGTCTCCCAAATAGTGTAGATTCATCTGCGGTGTACCTCTCCCAGTAACCTTCCCACCAAGCTCTGACATGGGGAAGGGATTTCAGAAGCCCGAAGGTGATTTTTTCACTATTGAATTTTTTTTGGATAGAGTAATAACCTTCTATAAGATTCAACCATTTTTCTAGAGCATTTGGACCTATCTGGCCTTCAAATAAGGGGATATCAAAATTTACTTGTACCTTTAAGGGTGTCCCACTTGCGAAATAGCTTCTTGTCAAGGATTCCTTAGCCACCACCATTGGTAGTCTTTGAAGGATCTGAGTAAATTTTTCCATCATCTCGTTCCTCTTTCACATGAGGGATTCCTCAAGCAATGTCTTTAAAGGATAACTTTCTTTAGAATGTCTCTTTTCTTCCACCATGGGAGGTCGCTTGGGATGGAAAGAGAGTTTTCCTCAAGAGAAAATAGCTCAAGACCCAACTCTTTATACCTTGACCTCGTTGAGGACCTGCTCTGAGAAACAACAAGGAGTAGCCTTCTTTGATACCACTAATCGAGATTATTTTGAGAATGACATGAAGACAAAAATATAATCAATATATAACACGGAAATACATAGAGATAATCCAAAGAACACATAAATATAGTGAAAACCAACTTCTATTAATGAACTAGAGAGAAAAACATTGTTGAACACAAACTGGAAAAAACGGGTAGCCTATCTCTGAAAAGAAAGAGATGTTGGCTATGCTTAATTCACAACAATATTTACATCACACTCCATTGCATTCTTAAAGGGAATCCTTCACCTCAATTATATATGAGAGAGTGAGAGGGGAAAAATTCCCATGATGCATGTGGGATAAATTGGACTAAGTTTATAAAAAGACATAGGAATTTAAAACACTAGCACTTCCTGAGTGGTCACCCATCCTAGTACTACTCTAGCCTGAGCATGCTTAACTATGGAGTTCTAATGGGAATTGGTGCATTAACGCTATGTTGTAGGCATGTGCATAAGACCACTAGGAAATAATTACATGATGTTTTTAATTAACAAATGAAGGTGACATTACATTCCATTCCCCATCAAAAGGGTAAATATCATGGTTTATCAAAACCAGAGGCTCAAAATGGTGATTCAGTGAAAAAGGTGGATGGCCACCAAGATCCATCTGGTTCATGCCCTTTCCCTAGTTTTAACATATACCTTCTCAAAACTCCCAATGCATGTGCAATGTATGGTCTAGTACAAACCATTGCATACATCAAACTGTTAACTACACTAGCATATAGAACATGAGACTTATCCTCTTCATCTTATTATGTCTTAGGAATCTGACATAACTTTACACCTACAGGAAGAGGAACCCTAACTAGTTTACATTCCTGCATATTAAACCTATTCAATATTGTCTTGAAATATTTCCTCTGATTTAACCATAGTTTCCTCTTTTCATAATCTCTTTTAATTTCCATGCCCAAAATTAAATTTGTGGCACCAAGATCCTTCATATAAAATTTAGAGGACAATTGAGTTTTTACATATTTGATAATCTCCTCATCATTTCGTAATAGTAACATATCATCCACATGTAACAAGAAATAAATAATGTGATCACCAACTAATTTGAAATACACACAATGATCATATTTTCTCCTTTTGAAGCCAAGTTCTAGCATACAAGTATAAAAAAGTTTATACCACATCCTTGATGATTTATTTAACCCATACAAGGACTCTTCTAGCATGCATACCAACTCTTTTTTTCCTTTCATTTCAAATCCTTCTAGTTGCTTCATGTAAATTTATTCTTCCATATCCCCATGTAGGAATGTTTTCTTCACATCCATTTATTCTACTTCAAAATAAAAAAGCAATAACAATAGATAAAATATATCTAATATAGGTTAACTTGGCAACAAGAGAAATTGTTTAACCAAATTCAATTCCCTCTACTTGGGAATAATATTTTTCTACTAACCAAACTTTGTATTTCTCCACTTTTCCTTTTACATTCAACTTCTTCTTAAAAACCCATTTTCTACCAATGGGCTTTATTTTAGTCAACAACTCCACTAGATCCCAAGCCTCATTCTTATCCAAGGCTTCCATTTCTTCCACAGTGGACTTTTCCAGAGTTTTCCATCCTATGAATCCACTCCCTCCCTAACAGTTCTAGGATCATTATCAGTAATAAACAAAGAAAAACTTGAATGGAAATTAGGTGGAGTAAAACTTTCAGGTTTTCTTATTTCCCAAACTAATATCCTCAATAATGGAGTATGAGTCTCTTCTTCTTATTATTCTTATTCTTTTGTAGATTCTGATTTATTATCCTTCAATTCAAAATCTATTTTCTTTGGTTCTTCCTCCCTTGATAGGACTTACTATTTGACAAGATATTTTATTTCTCTAAATACCACGTGTCAACCATACACTACCTTCTTATTTTCTAGCTTCCTAATATTATAATCTTTCAAACCATCTTTATACCCAATAAATATACATTTTCATCCTTTTTATCCATCTTAGTATTGTTTTCCTTTGGAATGTGAACAGAAGAATCATAACCAAATACCTTGAGATGTGTAAGAGAGAGTGTCTTACCAATCCATACCTTATGTGGAACCTTTTCATATAGAACTGATGAGGGTGATTGATTGACCATGTAACATGTCGCACCCACTTCCTTTTCCTATAATTCCTATCCTAACCTAGCACCATTAAACATGCTCCATGCTTTTTCCATCAACATCCTTTTCATCCTTTCTGCAACTCTATTTTGCTAAGGTGAATATGGAATAGTATTCTACCTTTTTTATCCCACACTTATTACATAATTATTTGAATTAATTTCCGCATAATTCTCTGCCATTATTATTCATCAACACCTTAATTCTCTTTTATGTTAGATTCTCCACAAGATCCTTAAACTCATTGCATCTTTCAAAGACTTAATTTTTTCTTCTTGAGGAAATAAATCCATGTAGTCGTTGAGAAGTCATCTATAAATTAGACATAGTATACAAATTTAATTGGTGATGGAACTGACACAGGTCCAAACACATCATTGTGCACCAATTGTAAAATACTCTCTACCCTCATAGCACAAAAGGAGAATCTTACACGATTATTCTTTCCATATAATCATTTTTTACATAAATCAAAATTTAGGGAGAAATTATCCATACCTTCAACCATACCTTTACTATGTAGTACTCGAAGGCCCTTCTCTCTGATATGCCCTAGTATTTGGTGCCTTAACATAGTCTTTTCTACAATGAATGTAGGATTTTTTTATTCTTCATCTCCAATATTAGGAAAAAAACAAATATTGCACCCATCACTAATAGTACTTCCCAACATATTATACAAATTTCTAATTCAAAATCCCTTAAGATACATCAGTGCCCCCTCAAACTATCCTGTATGTTTCTTTATAAAACATTATTTTTACCCTTAAATCATCCATTTTTCTTACAAAAACCATTTTTTTGGCCAATAGTACTCAGATGTGTACAATCCCAAGGGGTGTTTTAATCCTTCCATCCATGATATTCAACTTTACCTTTCCTTTCCCTATGCTTTTGGTGTTTAAATCATCACCTAGGAAAACATCACCTCCATCATACCTTTCATACTCACAAAACTATTACCTGTGAGGATTCATATGAAATATGCACCTAATTCGACTAAACATGCCTCATTATCTACATGTATACTTGAATAAGTCAAGTACACATCCCCTCCTTCATTTGTGAAGTTTTTTTCTTATGTAGAAGGAGTGTCATCAAATCCCTTCCCTCTCTTAACACTTTTCAATCTACATTGTTTTTTGTAGTGCCCTTCTTTTCCACATATCCAACATACCTTTACAAATTTTCTAGAATATTTAGATCTTCCCCTAGATTTTGATCTCCCACTTGAGTACTTAGATCTATTTCTTTCCTAGGAGTGTCATCTTACAAATAAAACACCAGTTCTATGTCCTTCCATGTCCTTCTACCTCATCTCCTCCAACAACAAGGATGAGGCCACATCATCGAAGCTTAAATTAGTTGTGTTACTATCTATGGATACAACCAAAGTATCCCACAAGTCTGGTAAAGAGAAAAATAAACTAATACACTTATCTTCATAAGAAATTTTAATATCAATAAATAATAGCTAACCTAACATATCATTGAAGGCATTCAAATTCTCTATCATTGAGTCTCCATCTTTCATCCTCGGGTTGTAAAAATTATTCTGTAGGAAGATTTTGTTAACCATGGAATTATATTGATACAAAGTCCCTAACTTATCCCATAATGCATTTGTTGTACCTTCCCCTAACACATTCAATAATACTGAATCTGCGAGGCAGAAATGAATTGTGATATTTTCCTTGTATTCCAATTTTTCCCAGTCTTATGTTGACATTCCAGTAGGTGCAATACCTAGATCCAAAATGATCCATTGACCTTTGTCCGTCTAAAAATATTCCATATTTATCTTCAACATCTCAAAACTTTTCTCATTAAATTTCTCGATCTCTATGTTTGAACTACTCACCGTTTCTTCTCACTGCAAGAATCGATACCACAAAGCTCCCACTATAACATGGTTTACCACATACATGAGGAAAACAATTGACCACAAAGGTGTCCCCTTGAATAAAATAAATTCTCTAATACCAAATGTATATCTGTACATTGTAAAATTAATTACTACAAATAAATTCATAACAAAACTAGAAAAGATACAATGGCACACGCACACGCATTACACAAAGATTTTACCCTAGAAACCAAAACCAGAAAAAACATCAACCTATTTAAATCCTCGCCTATAATCTTATATTCATCATCCTCTTCATTATTTACATTGAAATATATAATGGATCCCTCGGCATCCAAAACCCATAATCCATTGACCCAGATTAGTCAACAACCCTAATTCCTTAACTAGAATTAGAAAACCATTGGAGAAAACCATGTACATAAAACCTGCTAAATTCACTTACCCAACAAAAAAATATTTGCAGATGGATCAAATCTCAAGCCTAAAATTTTGTCACCATAAGGATAAATTTTCTTTGATTCCTATATTTTCTTTTGCATAATGTTCTCTATCTTCCTGAGTTTCAGAGGAACTTGTTGTGTCTTGTGCACATTCATAAAAAAGGTCATTTCATTCACACGTTTGATACAAAATTTGAAATAAGAACGTATTCCAACAACATGGATACCATGATATTATGGGAGGATGAATATACTAGGATGTGTTAGGTTTATCTGTTGAAACACAAATCTAAATCATTTGAATTTTTTTAAAATTTCCATCTATGGATTGAAAATGAACCACAATCTCATATTGACACTCTTCATACTGATAATGGAAGGGAATTCAATTCAAATGAGTTTGAAAGATACCTTCACCAACATGGGATAAAGCATCAAACCACTTTTCCATACAATCCTAAAAAATATGGGGTAGCAGAAATAAAAAAAAGTACACTCTTGATTATGATACATGTAATGTTATTTTTCAAGAATGTGAAATTAATGTTCTAGGATGATGCAATTCTATGTGTAGTGTATGTGAGAAATAGAGTCCATCTCATGATATTGGAACAATACTCCTTATGAAATGTGGTATGGTTTCATTCCTTTAGTGAGGCACCTCAAGGCACAGACTATCAGGGGAATGTTTCCCTATAGAAAAAAGGGATACCATTGTGCATTGGGCTTTTGTAGCACAAAATAAATGGAATATTCATCACATGGATGTGAAGACAACCTTCATGAATAAATACTTGAAGGAGAATTTCTACATTTCTCAACTAGAAGGGTTTGTTGTGATGGGTCAAGAACATAAGGCATGAAAAATCATCAAGTATCTGTATGGACTAAAGCAAGCACTTCGCACATGGTATGAAAATTTAACTGAGCATCTTTTGAAGATAAATTTTAAACATTTTAACTTGATGATATAACCTTTTTTTTTTCAAGAAATTTGGAAACATTGTTGTATATTTTTTAGTGTACGTAGAGTATGTTTCGATAATAGGGAACAGTGAAGAATATATTGCATCCATAAATAAAGAATTGAAGAAGGCGTTTGATATGACAAAAATGGGATATATTCACCACTACTTGGGTATTGAAGTAACTCAAAATCCAAAGAATATATTAATTTCCTAAAAGAAGTACATTGGAGAATTGTTGAACAAATTTGGCATGGCTTATTGTAATCCTCTCTCTCCTCAAATGGAACCAAATTTGAATCTAGCATCAATATAAGAGAATGAATTTGAGGATGCAACTAAATATAGCCATCTTGTGGGGAGTCTTATCTACCTTACTACTACTAGACAAGATATTTAATTTGTAGTTGGGATTATTTCCATGTTCATGGAAAAACCTTATGAAGGACATTGATGTGTGTTGGGCACTCAACACACCCTAAAATCCTTATCAAATTTTGTCAATTTTTGGGTACCACTTCTTTTCTTCACTGTCTGACTCGATTTCACTTTGGGAAATAGTTTTTCTTTGTTTTTTTTTCATGTCTCTTATCACCTAGTAAGGTTTGTTTAAACTTGTGAAACCTCATGTCTAAAAATACCTTCACACCCGAATTAAGAATCGACAGCTAAAAACTGCACCTAACGCGCTCAGGTTCGGTGTCGGAAAAAATTTAAGCAATTAAAGGAACCACACAAAACAAAAGTCATCGAGTGTTAATCCTCATCGGCATCGACAGAAGGTATATCTAGTTTGTATAAGTTATTCACATAAAAGGTTCAATAGATAGTCGATCCCCTTTGACATCGACAAAATATGTGAAGGACATACATTAACAAAGGAAGAAAAGAAATCCTCATTAGCCTATGCCCGATGTGCTTTATCGATATCGGAGAAATCCAGGAAAGTTACAACAATCATTTTGACCACGATAAAATTATCGTCGATCATCGATCCCCGATACGTTTTCGACATCAGGAATTTTTTGAGGGAGTTGATCCGAGAGCACTTAGGTAAGTTTATCACCAATCACCGATCGTTGAGACTTTCTGGCATTGAAAAAATAAGATGGGTTTGAGAATGTATAGCTTAAATAAAGTCTCGATTCCAATTAACACGAGCAAATGTTGTCATCGATCTCAAGTGCCATGCGTATTTGCCATGCTAGGGGGTTTGTACAACCTAGTTTCATCTCGAGTCATTTTAGGGTTCCCTTGGTCCCAGTCATCCATCTGAGTCAACGTTTCCACTTTATCTCCATATGGAAATACTGATCGGCATTAGAGATTTTGCAAGGCGATATCAATGAAAATGTTTGAAGCACAATCTCGACCCCCAATCCACCAACTAGACTAGTGAAACGATGGGATATTTGTGGCATAAGATATGATCGGATTTGGACATTTAATAGACCAGTTAATGCCTAATCCCACATGTGTTGCTACCGCGTGCATCGATTAGACAAAAAAAAATTGAAATTGTTGATAGACCACATTACCACCTGCACCCGTGCCGTCAACCCACGATGAATTTAAGTTTAAATATATTTGAATATATGAAGACAAATTTAATGAAGCTACACTCATAACCTGAATTGAATGGATGATGCGACAAGGTAAGTTCATTCTTGTTTAAATTTCTAGAACGGTTTTTTTAACCAATTCATTCTGCGCACAAGTTGAAATCGAGAGCATCCGAAGGAGAAAAGAGAGCATCTCAAGACTGTACTGACCCTATGATTATCAAAACCAAGTTTAACAAGATACATAGGTATGCATTCAAGTTTTTCAATTTGTTAATCGTAATTTATATGCACATCCAATTTTCTTGCACAGTCTCTAAACTATGCTCTAGATGCAGGAAATATGTCACCCAAAAAACCTACCACCAGACGCTCGCTGAGGGCACCCAAGATAAAGGAAGATGAAACAGGTGAAGGCTCTTCTCTGGGGGCTATGAGGAAGTTGGAGTATGCTCCCAGGGTGGAGCCTGTCATCAAAACATCAACGAAGAAATATTTTTCCTAGCCCCTAGCCTTCGGTGATACTCAAGTGAGCACTAGATCCAAAGTTACGGTCCCAGAGTGGGGGGACCTATTTAACATAATTAGCCAAGAATAATACCCAGAATATATCCCACACCAAAACCCAGACATGAGGGCGCTCAATGAGAAGGTTTTCCTGAACATACGATGGTCATATCTACACATGGTGGCAAGCAGAACCCTGGTTATCCCATGCATAGAAGTTCTAAAATGGCTCATCGACCATACAGATGGGAAGAAGTGCTTGATCAATGATGAGAATGGCATATGTGTCGTATTTTTCCTCCCGACAGAAGTCCATAAATACTACAAGCTCAGGGACCTAAAGGAGTAGATCAACACGGACTTCGTTGTGACATTCTATGAATTCCATGACACCAATCGGTTAATGGCCTCATGGTTAAAGGAAGACAAAAATTTCACTAAACAGAGAAATTGTTCGTATGGAACAATCAACCCGAGGGAGCCATACATCTATTTAATGGCTCTCATCTATCGGTTATATGGAGAAAATGACTACTCCAAGTTTTTAGAAGCATGGATGCCTTTGGCATACACAGTAGTAATCGATGGGAGAAGCTTCAACTAAGGAGTGATAATTTCAAAACAATTAAGAATTTTTTTATATCAGGCTAAGACATCGAAGGAAGGGGAGGTAACCACTTTCTACATGGCCTCGTATCATCTCGATGTCATATATGCAAGGAAAATATTCATCAGTATGAATCTAAGATGGCATGTTGTGGAGCTCCCAATCCATGTCTACTTCAGCATACTATGGGAGAACAAGTACAAAAAATCTTACACACTCATCTACGATGAATTCATCGCCCACATTCATTTTATTATTTTTAAGAAGGAATGCCCAAGACTATTTGTGGTAGACAAGAAAATGATAGAAAAGGTAGGCAATTGGTATTTAAATGAATTCGCAACCTATATTAGGGTGTTCAGGACCATTGGAGAACCACATATCCTACCCACTCATGTCCCAGACCAGCTCATTGTGGGAGAAATATGTTATCAGACCATCCTACAGGGCTAAAAGGCCACATTGGTCAAAGACAAGAAATGATCTTTCATACCCTACGATTTCCATATAGGGTTTCATCTAGTGAAAGATACTTCTCAAGCCAAACTAGAAGGGTTGAGCCAAATTGAATTCAGGTTCCCAACAGGATGATTCCGAAATCACGATCCTAAATGCCTGGTCCTCCAACATCTTTCATAGGTATCATCCTATTGTCCATACACTCATGATAAGTTTGAGGATGATATTTTCATAGTGTACGATCAGGACTGGGACGAGGTGGTGCATAGAATGACCAATCCAAACATGACTAGGTTCAAATCCATGAGCATGGATGAAGTCACTCCTGGATTGCAGTAGGAGTAGAGCCCGATGCCCATCAGTTTAATGTCACGTTTCATTTATAAAAGGGATGATCAAATGGGAGTAAACTCATAACAATATCGTTTCAACTCTGAAACTAGGCCAGGCATGCATGGGCAAATGAGGTCTTAGATAAACTTCAAACAGTGAGTTGTAATAAGTGTGAGTAGGGGGAAGACTTATATAAGAAGAGTGCAAGGGTCTGTCGTAAATGACAGGTTTCCAACAAACTAGGAAGAAAGCATCCAAACGCAAGATCTTCTTACATTCAAACAAAAAAACCAAAGAATACAACGATGCAATGATAAATCCTTTATCATGACATAATTGCAACAATTCATGCGAATCAGTCGATCATGAACTCCCTTAGTATGAGATGAAATCTTAGATGGAGTAGGAAAACTATTTGTCATAAAACAAGAAATCTCACATACAGATGCACAACCAGAGAACTAGAATGGTTGTTAAAACTTTATAGTCGGGAGCTTCGCTTTACCATCAATAGATACAAAAAATGGAAAAAATGCCTACATATACTCAAAACAACAACAAAAATAGAATCGAGACGTTGCATTAAAAACATTGCGTCTGCATGGCTTCTGACAATCTGCACCTGAAGTCTCTAAATGATCGTGCACCTATGGAAGACGCAATCGAACCCCTGACAGTCCCATGGGCGAATCGACGTGCTTTTAATTCATCGTCGGACTTTCCCTTTATGGAGGAGATGATTTCTAACCACCACCAACTACCTTAATAATTTATTCCTTGGGATTGGGAATGGCTCGGCTAACTTGGCACCTTTAAGACGTGGAAGACCCCTCGCGCTACCACCTAGATTAGCTTAACGGCCTGATGAATAGAAATAAAGGACAACGTGAAGGTTGGGGGGGGTATAATGGAAGTGGGGGCGCCAAGACCATGAGGGTGAGATGAGAGGTGGTGAGGTGGATGATGAGATGGGGGAGGGACCATATGGACCGAAAGAGGGCAGATGGACAGATGTCGGAGGATGAGGAAGAGCTAAAGGGAGCGAGCCTCATCGTATGGTCAGGAGGATAACAGATGGAAAAAGGGGGGAGGATGGTCCACAAGATGACATGACAGGAAGGAGGCCTTACGTTGATTAAACGTAGAAAGATAGGGGATGTCTGAATCGCCTTGCGCATCGTTGATCTGGGTGCTCCGATCGTGACCGTTGAAGAGGTGTGCCCTCGATTCCAGAACCCCCCCCCCCACCTTCTCTTAAAGGTAGAAAGGAAGGGGGGATCTGGAATCCAATGTGGGCCATTGATCTAGGCACTCCGATCATGACCGTTGAAGAGTTGCGCCCTTGATTCTGAACCCCCCCCCCCTCCGCTTAAAGGTAGAAAGGCGGGGGGGCTCCAGAATCCAATGTGGGTCGTTGATCTGGGTGCTCTGATTCCTGCCGTCCAGATTTGATTGCGATTTAAACACAGGTGCATTTTGCATCCAAAACTTAGGGAAATTGGGTTTTTAACCCATTCATTCGCATTTTACCCCCCTTTACAAGAAATGTCGCTAACATTAGGCTCCATGGGGGATAGAGTCATCCGTGTGATGCTCTAAGGACTCTTTTTGTAGATTCAGTGCCTTGCTGCTGGGCTATGGAGTCATTTATTAAGCTAAAAACAAAAGAAATATTTACAAAAGAAAAAGAGCCGACTGCGGCTCACAAAAAACATTTTTTTAAGAAATGCCCATTTACTGGGCCATTAAAAACTTCTTTGTCTTCCAAATCCTGCAACCTGTAAGTGTTGTTTGAAGATACTTCAAAGATATTGAAAGGCCCAAACCAGAGGGCATCAAACTTACCGTGCTTGCCCTTTTCTTACCTGGGTGCATCCCATTTGAGCACCAGATCACCCGGCTCGAAATCTCTCCTTCTGATCTTCCTGTCAAAAGCTTGCTTGATCTTTTGCTGATGATTGTAGGCCCTATTCATGACCTGCTCTTTGATCTGTTGCACTTCCAGCATCTAATGAATCCTTCTGACCATATGGTCAGGTTCTCCTTCAAGGTCCTGGAGGAATTTTGCCACAGATATGGCGAGCTAAGTAGGGAAAATGGCCTCTGTACCGTAAACAAGTTGGAAAGGTGAGATGCCTAGGGACTGCTTTCTTGTCACTCGGTCAGCCCATAGAGAAAATTTGAGTTTTGAATCCCAGGCCCTTTTATTTTCTTCCAGTAATTTCTTAATGAGCTTTATCAAACTTTTATTGGAATATTTCGCCATTCCATTTCCTTGAGGATAATAGGGAGTAGAGTGAATCATTGAGATCTCGAACTGTTCACAAAACCTGACCAGAGGCTCAGACCTGAAAGAGGTGGCATTGTCAGTGAAAATCCTGTTAGGGAAACCAAATCTGGCTAAGATGTCCTCCAGGAAGATGATAATTACTTTGTGAGAAGTGCTCATGGTGGGGACAGCTTCTATCCACTTGGTGAAATAGTTTGTTGCAGTTAGGATCCATCTGTGTTGGCCACTTGAGGGAGGATGAATTTCTCCAATGAAGTCCAATCCCCACTACTAAAAGGGTGCTGAAACTACTACAGGCTTTAATGGAAGAGATTTGAGCTGCTGCTTTCCTCAGAAATTTTGGCATTTGATGCAAGCTCTGATTTCTCTGTAGACATTAGAGAATAAGGTGGGCCAGTAATATCCATCCTGGAGGATCTTACGAGCTCTGGTCTTCCAGAAATGATGACCTCCGCAAAGGACATTATGGAAATCAAGCATAACCTTCTAGGATTCATGCGGATCCAGGCATCTCAAAAATACCCCTAGAGGGTCTTTCCAGTACAAGGCTTGGTCAATGAGGCAATATCTGACCACCCTGAGCTTTAAATCTCTTGCTTTGCTTTTTTCCATTCCATTAGGAGGCCTCAATTCTTGCAGAAAGTACAAAATATCCTTGTACCAGGGGCATGCAGCTAGTGATAAGGCACCCTGAAAATTCCTGTTGGATGACTCAGCTTGCTCATTGATGAAGTTAATCCCTAAGTCTTTGCAATTGGATTCAGCAAGTAACTTGGCCAAACCCTGCCCCTTTATCAACTTGGTGGGCTTAATATCTAGATCAAACTCTAGGATCTTAGTGATCCATTTACCCCTCCTTCCGTCTATGTCAGGCTGTATGAGAATGTCCTTCACAGAGGCTGAAGGAATGTATGCACTGATCCTTGAGAGAAAGATATAGACTCTAAAATCTTTGAGAGATTTCACCAATGCACAGGCCTGCTTCTCCATGATCTCCTACCATACTTTTGCATCTCTCAAGGCCTTGCTAAAGAAGGAAATGGGTTGTTCTCTCCCTTCCTCATTTTTTTTCAACAAGACTGTTGCTACTGTATCACAAGAAGCAAAAGAAAAAATCAGGAAATCTTTGGAACAATCAGGACTGATTAGCACAGGTGCCTCATTCAATGCTTTTTTTATTTGGAAAAAAGATTCCCTAGGCTCAGCAGTTCATTTCACTTCGTTTCCCTTCCTAAGCATGGCTGTGATGCATTTTACTAGCTCAAAAAAATTTGAGACAAATCTCCTCATAAAAATTATCTTCCCCGAAAAGGCCTAAACTTCCTTCTTAGATCTGGGAAGTGACAGGGTCTGAATTTCCTCTACCCTACTAGGATCAATTCTCACTCCCTCTGCTGATACTATATGGCCTAATAGCTTCCCCTTCATCATAGAAAACAAAGATTTCTTGGGGTTTAAGGACAAGCCAAACCTCCGACATTTCAAGTAAACTTTCCTCTGGTGACAGGGGTGCTCTTTGTCTGTCCTGGAGAAGATTGTGATATCATCTAGATAGATTACCACAAACTGGTCCTTCTCCCTGATGAAGGCTATGTCCATGGCTCGCTGAAATGTTGCTCCTGCATTCATCAATCCGAAAGGCATTTTGGCATACATGAATGTCCCCCAAGGAGTGGTGAAGGTCATTTTTTCTCTGTCCTCAGGCATGACTGATATCTGATTGTAACCAGAAAAACCATCAATCATGGATTTTCTAGATGCACCGGTGACCTTATGCAATATGTGTTCCATGTTGGGAAGAGGATAATTGTCTTTCCTTGAGCTCCTATTCAGGTTCCTGAAATCAACACAGAGTTTGATTTCTCCACTTTTCTTCCTTACTGGGACCAAATTGGCCACCCATTCAGAATATCTCAAGGGGACAATGATTTGGGCATCTAGAAATTTCTTCACTTATTTCTCCATGACTCGTAGCAACATGGGATTTATCTGTCTCAACTTCTGTCTGAATGTCTTAGCCTCTTATTTCAGTGGGATCTTATGCTCAATGAAATATGTGTCATAAGTCTTGAGGTCTTCATAGGCCCATGCAAACACATCAGCGAATTCCTTTAACAACTCAATATATTCCGCCCTCTGTTCATCGGTTAGGTTTCTTGACAATTTGACAATCTTAGGCTTCTCCTGTGTGCCAATGTTGCATTCAGCTGTGTCAGCATCTTCATTTGAAACACCACCCTTTACTGCCACATCATTTTTGTCAAACAGTCTTTCTAAAAGGACTAGTCCCCTCGGAATGTGATTGCTAGGCAGTTGAATGATCTGGTGATTAACAATTTTATTTAAGAATACCTCAGAGGGGGGGTCACCTTCAGGATCATGATCCTGATCAATGTGCAATGCAAAAAACTCATCGACGGACTGAAGAAACTTTTCAATTTCAAGATCGTCCTCGAATACCTTCCAATGCTTTATGTTGTCCGAGATGGATGGCCTATACCTTACCTCAACCTCACCATTAATCTTCGGTGGCAGAGGGATCCTGAACAAACTGGCTGAGACTGCTAAGGAGTCAGCAAAGGTATTCTCTTCCCTTGGGACAAAGGCAATGTTGAAAGAAGAGAAGAAATTATCAATTAAGTCCCATACCTCATTTATGTAGCTTCTAAGTCGAGGATGCTTGTCTTGATAAACATTCTTGACCTGTTGGATGATCAATTCTGGATCTCCAAACACAACCATCTCCTGTATTCCCCTCTCTTTTTCAGCCCTCATACCCAGCACAAGAGCTTCACATTCTGCTACATTTTTGGTGGCTTCAAATTCCAGCTTGTATGACAGAGATATGGTCTCTTGACAGGGCGATATGAAAATCACTCCAGCCCCTGCGCCTATTCTAGAGGAAGCCCCGTCAAATAACATCTTCCAGAAAAAGGTGGTTGGAGGAGGTATCTCCCGATTAAGAATGGGATTCTTTCTGATTTGTAAAGGGACCTCAAGAGTTTCAGTGATCTGCAACAAACTAGACCCTAAATTAGTGTCAAGTGAAAAGATGGGGTGATTAGTGGGGTTTTCTTCATCACTGACAATATAGACTAGCTGGGCTTCTCTGTACAACCTCCTGTGTTCCCCTCCAAAAATTGGAATGGTGGCATATGTGAGATCCATCTGTAACGTTCCTCCAAGTCTCTTAATCCAAGACCTTGACAACAACATGCCAAAATTGGGGGGAACATCAGCTACCACAATGTCCATGACCACACTCTTCATGGGCAACTGAAACAAAGAAACCACCAGGTCTTGGATGAATCCCAGGCATTGCACCCTCCTCAAATCAAAAGAGTAAAAATCATGTTAGGCTTTTGTCACTTCTAGTCCCAGTTCTTCCATGACTATATTTGGCATAAGGTTATGGGAAGCTCCTGAATCCATGAGGCAATTATGCAACACTTTATCATGTATGTTCAGGGAGGTGTAGAAGGGAGGGGATGAATCATCTTTTTCTTCTACCATGGGACCTAGGATGACGACTGGCTTCTCATCTTGAAGGTTCACTGAGTCAGAGGGAGGCTGGGGGACTCATATTGTAGCAACTTGGAGAGGGACCTTTTGAAATCTTCGTTTTTGATGAGTTCAGATAGGGGTACAAGAATTCTAATCTTCTAAATCTCATGCTAAAAATTGAAAGAGGGGATAGGATTAGGAACTTCCCTTACCTCAATGATAGGCTCCTTGGCTGCTGGTTAAGCATTCTAAGCTTTCTTTTCTTTAGTAGTGGTTGTTGCAGACTTAGTAGGCCTTTCTGCTATGAGGGGTTGGTCTTGGTTGTCAACGTCTCCTTCTTTCTTCCTCGACCTGAGATTGTATCTGTTAGAGGTGTGACCGGCCCTTTCTCCCTTTCCTAACTCATGAATCTGAATGTTCATAAAATATTTTTCATATGTAGACTGAGTCAAATGGGGAAAAGGGGGAGATTCTTCAACACAATGAATTTCAGGGTCGAACTCGTCTATCTCCTCCCCTTCCTAATGAGAAACCAGGCTATTTTGGAGAGAGGTTTGAATCCTTTAGTCCTCTCCGTCTTTTCCCCTTTGTTCCCTTGGGAAGGCCTGTGGTCCATTGTTATTAGGTCTCTTGAAACCTCTATTATCAATATTATGGGGATTTATGTACATGGGCTTCCCTTCTAACTCCCACCTTTTCATCCTGGCAGAAAGTGATTTTAGTACTCTAGCTATTTCGTCTGTCTGATGAGGCATGGGAGAGAAACTGAATGGGGAGGCTTCCGGCCTTTTCTTAGATATGTTTCTATCAGTAGCATTCCTGAGTCGGTCAACAACCAATATGTTAGATTCTACCTCCACGGTTGCATCCTGCATGTGGGCCAGGGTAGTGGCTCTTCTCTCCCTCAGTAGTAGGCAGAAATCAAGATCAAAAGCACTAGCATAAGTGATCTTAGCTGAGGCTTCTGAGGGTTTTATCTCAGTGGGAATTTTATTATACATTTTATTAAATCTCTTGGAGAATTCAGAGACAGACTCTCCTTATTTTCTCTTCAAAGATCCAAACTCTGTCATATAATACATGAAGTCTTTTTTATCTCCCCACTGTCTCAAAAAGGTGTTATCCAAAGCTTTGATCCCATCAATAGATCCAGGAGGCAAGGCCTTGAACCATTTTCTAGCCTCACCTTGGAGGTTATGCACAAAAATCCTCATCCATACGTCTGCATGCATGATGAAATTATCATCTGTGACACTGTAAAAGGCTTCTAGGTGTTCATCGGCTATTATGTCCCCTTCACCCGTGAACTTGGGCAGTTTCTTGAGGTAACCATCTGTTGGGAGGGCATTGAGGGGTTGAGGTAACACAAGGGGAGCATACCTAGAAGCTATAATAGCCTCCATTCTGGTCATAGGGGGATTTAATACTGCCATGGGAATGTTAGGTGGTGGAGAATTTGGAGGAGAATGAGTGTGAACAGGGGATATCAGAAAAGAGTTTCCTGAAGGAAAGGGAGACAATGGGGAAAACAGAGAAAGAGGTAAAGGGCCTAAGTGTGCATATGATTCTCTTTATGCAGTTATAGTAACAAAAGGAGGGGTGGTGAAACCTTCTGAGGCTCGGGGTCTGTGCTGAGGCATAGCTTCCAGGGAGGGGGGAGTGACAAGTATTTATCCTTCTGATGCTAGACCAAAAGGGGAAAACTCAGCAGGAGCACTCCTGAAATTGAGAAAACGGGAAACCTCAGAAAAAGGTTGATTGGGAAGCTGGAAATAAGAAAGTGAAGTTTTTATGGAAGGAGGTGGAGAAATACCTGGTTCCACGGCGGAGCTTTCTCCTAGAGAGGGATTCCCTTTTTTGATAATCACCTCCAGATTTTCTTCAGGCGTGGCCAGAGGTAGCGGTGGATTGGAACGCGTGTGTCTACCACTGGAAGCCACAACTAATCCAACAGGTTCACCGCAATGGAGTCGTCACAATGGAGTCACCAGGTGCACAGTAGCAATCTTCAAGGGCTCTGATACCTGATGCACCTTCAAAATCAGAAGCTCAATGTCGTTCAATCCCAGGGAATATTTTCAACTTCGTCCTCGACAACGGCGCCAGAAATGTTGGCGACGGAAGTCACTCCTGGATTGCAGCAGGAGCAGAGCCCGACGCCCATCAGTTTAATGTCACGTTTTGTTTATAAAAGGGATGATCAAATGGGAGTAAAATCAGAACAATATCATTTCAACTCTGAAACTAGGCCAGGCATGCATGGGCAAATGAGGTCTTAGATAAACTTCAAACAGTGAGTTGTAATAAGGGTGAGTAGGGGGAAGACTTATATAAGAAGAGTGCAAGGGTCTGTCGTAAACGACAGGTTTCCAACAGACTGGGAAGAAAGAATCCAAATGCAAGATCTTCTTACATTCAAACACAAAAAACCAGAGAATACAACGATGCAACGATAAATCCTTTATCATGACATAATTGCAACAATTCATGCAAATTAGTCGATCATGAACTCCCTTAGTATAAGATGAAATCTTATATGGAGTAGGAAAACTGTTTTTCATAAAACAAGAAATCTCACATACAGATGAACAACCAAAGAACTAGAATGGTTGTTAAAACTTTACAGTCGGGAGCTTCGCTCTACCATCGATAGATACAAAAAATGGAGAAAACACCTACATATACTCAAAACAACAACAACAACATAATCAAGATGTTGCATTAAAAAAATTGCATCTGCATGGATTCTAACAATATGCACCTGAAGTATTTGAATGATCGTGCAGCTATTGCAGATGCAATCGAACCCCTGACAATCCCATGGGTGAATCGACGTGCTTTTAATTCATCGTCAAACTTTCCCTTTATGGCGGAGATGATGTCTAACCACCACCAACTACCCTAATAACTGCTTCCTTGGGATTGGGAATGGCCCGACTAACTTGGCACCTTTAAGACGTGGAATACCCCTCGTGCTCCCACCTGGATTAGCTAAACGACCTAATGAATAGACGTGGAGGACAGCGCGAAGGCTGGGGGGGGTAATGGAAGTGGGGGTGCCAAGACCATGAGGGTGAGATGATAGGTGGTGAGGTGGATTATGATATGGGGGAGGGACCATATGGATCGAAAGAGGGGAGATGGACAGATGTTGGAGGATGAGGAAGAGATAAAGGGAGTGAGCCTCATCGTATGGTCAGGAGGCGAACAGATGGAAAAGGGGGGGAGGATGGTCCACAAGATGACATGACAGGAAGGAGGCCTTATGTTGATTAAATGTAGAAATATAGGGGAGGTCTGAATCGCCTTGCATGCCGTTGATCTGGGTGCTCCAATCGTGACCGTTGAATATGTGTGCCCTCAATTCTGGACCCCCCCCCCTCCGCTTAAAGGTAGAAAGGTGGGGGGGCTCCGGAATCCAATGTGGGTCATTGATCTAGGCGCTCTGATCGTGACCATTGAAGAGGTGCGCCCTCGATTTCGGACCCCCCCCTCTCCGCTTAAAGGTAGAAAGATGAGGGGTCTCCGAAATCCAATGTGGGCCATTGATCCAGGCGCTCTGATTCCTGCCATCCAGATTTGATTTCCATTTAAACACAGGCACATTTTTCATCCCGAACTTAGGGCAAGTGGGTTTTTAACCCATTCCTTCGCATTTTACCCCCCTTTACAAGAAATGTCACTAACAGGTATCATCCTATTGTCCATACACTCATGATAAGTTTGAGGATGATATTTTCATAGAGTGCGATCAGGACTGGGACAAGGTGGTGCATAGAATGACCAATCCAAACATGACTAGGTTCAAATCCATGAGCATGGATGAACAAGTGGAAACAATAGAGTAGTCGGCTCAAGAGGACCTCAAATCCATGGAATAAATCAGAGCGATAAACACAATAGAGACACAGAGAAGGGGATTACTATTGTTATAAGGGGTGAACAAGATCATTGATCAGTTTCAAAATGACCATGATTTGATAGAGATGACAAGGATCCCCGTTGATGACCTAGTCAAAATCCAAGGAGAACCAATTGGCCCAGAGCTGATATTTCTCAAATAAACTACTGAGTCATAAAAACCTGAAGTCCCACCATCACAGGTGAGATCCTCATGGGAAATTTTGGCTCGGCCTGGGATAGCGAGGACATAAGGGAGAAAAATTATACCAAACCCATTGTAATATTTAATAACCATCTATGATGATGAGGAGAGTTCATAGGTGTTCATGGTCACTGTGGTGAAAATTACAGAGGAGAAAAAACCTAAGAGAGCATCCACCTTGGGTCTCGATGCTTCAATTCAGAGCCATCCGTAGAACGAGCATGAGGTATAAATTTCTTTGGACACTGAGCCACTCGACATACCATCAAAACCAATGTAAAACTTGAGGGATGAGATAGGATCGGGAGGATAGGAAGAAGAAATCCCATGATAGAAAATTAGCATTTCAATGGACAATTATCAAGTAAGTGTCGAACCCACCCCTGATTCCTCAGTTTTGGTCGGTAAATTGCCAACCCATGAACAATGACCAAAGGATGAGCCATCAAAGAAACTAGAAGAGGTTTAGGAACCCAACCTTGAATAGATACACACAATCGGTAGCCTGGGAAACACTTTAACTTGGGGAGATCAATAAATCCCCAAAATAATTGATGAGGTCATCAAAATACAAGAAATTGCATGCGACTGAAAAAGGAAGTCCATAATGAATAGAACCATTAAGAAAAGGAGGCTTACATTGTATAGTTTGATCCTTATCACCATGGACGAGAAATTGATCAGCACAGAGCATGCCAAGAAGTATGAGCTTATTGGTGTAGGGAGGGAGATCAAAGATGCCACCCTCAATAGAGAAAGGAAATATGAAGAGGAGTTGGCTGCTATGATGAAGGAGCTAGAGAATCTCACCATTTGGAGAAATACTATTAGGACTCCACACAGGCCACGGTATTTTTGAGAAGCGAATTGCAAGATGCCTATAACAAATTCAGAAATGAATGACACCTTTTTACTGTAGGGATAGTAGACTTCCAAGAAGACACTCTAATGGAACTATCGACCTACAAAGATGTGAAAATATGGTATGATAAGGCCCACTAATTAGTGGAAAGAATTGATTACATCAGCACAGTTCAAAAGGGATGAGACGATGAAGAGCATGACATTTGGGTGATGAGGGACAACAACATAGATCGGATAAGGAAAGCGGTCGAATACTGGGTGAAAATGGCCCAAGAACATCAATGAGAGATTCAATATAAATGGGTTGATTGCGAAAGAAGTTGGGTCAATATTAATCGGGATAAGAAATACATCGGTCTCCCAGAATTTGGCTCACCAGAGGAATTTATTGAATTGCATGACATAGTCAACAACATGTAGAACAAGACTTGGTGTGGATTGCAGATATAGAAAAGGTGGAGGACATGGCACCAATACAAGTACAGTATTTCATGGATCACCCTATCAAGGCTCCGACAGTATTAGAACAGTTAAGTGTCAAACTAGTCAAGTATCTGGCATGGGCAGTAGAAGTAAAGGAGATCCTTTCGTACCCGATGGACCAACACATATTACCATATGCCAACACATGCGAGTAACTCTTTGTCAAATGTTCATAGTATGAGAAGATTCATCCACTTCAGTGAAACCATTTGATGACTCTTAGAAGATAGAGAGATGGAAGAGCCATGTGGCGATGTTTTGTTTTACTTAGCTTTCACTTTTGATAGTTATTTTCAGTTAATGTTTTGTTATAAATAAGGGGTTCGATCTTTTAGAAGAGGTCGATGGTTTTGGTAAAGACCCTTATTTTTTCAATTGTAAATAACTATTTCAGAACTACCTTAATTGAGAAGTCTTGTTTAGTACTGGAGACAAATTTATGTTTTACATCAAAGGCATGTGTGATTGGATCTAAAGAGGAAATACTTCTGACTTTATCTCATGAATGGATATTGTAACGAGTAAGAGTTTCTGAATCTATTGATAAGTTAGTTGATTCAATATTTTTATAGTTCTTTTCCCTAATGATGGAAAGAAAATAATTGTGTTAATGTGTGATTAATGATTAGACATAAGGAAAAAAAAAAATTCCATCGTTTTATTGCATGTATGTTTTCTTTCGATAATTTTATCTCAGTCAATAATTGAAATACCAAAAATTTGATGTATTAGTACTAGGAGTGTCACAGGTATGAAAATATTTGTCTACATGCTTGATCACGAGGGTTATCCAAAGCTCAACCTCCTTTAGTAGTTAAGATTTCCCCTTTTACCTAGCTGGTTTATACCAGCACACATCTTTTAGCAAACCCACCTAATAAAATAAAATACAAAAGAGAACATTTAAACCAAGGGAGGAACTTTCACAAGAAGATATCCTATAAATCACTATGTAAATCCCATCGATTATTTGGTCGGATCTATGGATTTGGAGAACCATTCCACTATTAAATGTTGTAGATTCTAATTGGGCCTTGGTAGCAGGTTTGGTTCCATCTATTGAGTTAAAGGGATTTAGGACCCCTAAACAGAACTGGTGCTAGAAGGATGTTAAGAACCAAATATCAATATAGCATAGACAAACCTCAGGAAAAGTACTCAATGCCTTGAAGAAGAGATAATTTCAGATAATAAGCCTCTTCGAGGGGGAAACCTCCTTTTACCCCACTTAAATGTTCAAGTACAAGATGATGAAAAATGAAAATGTCTCCTTGGTATATATAGGAGACTAGGAGGTATAATTACAACTAATGGC
>ML785416.1:475372-502194 GCA_009831015.1 Picea engelmannii
GGAGGCTTATTTGGTGTAGAAGGTCCCTTTTTTGGTGGCATGTTGGCCAAGTATCACTTTTGAATCTTGATTTTGAGGCGGTTCTACTAGACAATATTTATTATGTTCTATCTCCCAAGTTTCAGCCCTTCTGGGTATGAAACTTTATTTTAGGTAGTTCTCTGATATTTCTTCTCTGTAATGCCATAGGTATGATCAAAATTGGATGTGCCAAGTGGAATTTACGGTAACTTCCTCACAACTTCCATATTTTTGGCCTTTCCAGGAGATCTCACTTGTATAGAATGCCCCGCAAAAAATAATTGATATCAAATTATGAAACTTGCACCCAAAATACTACAAACTATCCACGATCCAATGAAACCAGTCCCACTCAATTTGGATACTCTAGCAAGAAGTTATGATTGTTTTACCTGGAACACCTTCTTGAGACTAGTCAGATACCCTATCTTACACAAGGTGTATCTACAAATTTAAGATGACCCATAAGATAAAAATTTTACCACAGATACCTTACTAATTTCTGTAAATGGCCTTCAGATTTTAGGTTCTGAAATGTTACAAAAAAATTTTTATAGAGAAAATTCCTCAATGACTCATTTCAGGATGATTCCAGAACCTTATCTTGTATAGGTTGTATCTCTGAAAGTATAAGGCCTCAGGAGCTGAATTTTTAACCCAACGTACCTTGATCCATCTACTAAATATCTTCCAAGTTGTTCCTTCTGAAATGTTGTAGAAAATAATTTATAGAGAAAATTCCATGGTGTCTCATATGTAGCAGCGAAACCCCAAGACCTTGAGCTCTGATACCATCTGTTAAGAACCAAACATCAATATAGCATAGACAAACCTCAGGAAAAGTAATCAACACCTTGAAAAAGAGATAATTTCAGATAATAAGCCTCTTCGAGGGGGAAACCTCCTTTTACCCCACTTAAATGTTCAAGTACAAGATGATGAAAAATGAAATGTCTCCTTGGTATATATAGGAGACTAGGATGTATAATTACAACTAATGGCCTAAAGATGACATAAATAAAATAACATTACTAATATAATATGCCCCAATTAAGGGTTAATGATCCAATATTAGGGCTTAACAAAGGAGGGCCTGATGAATGAATGGATAACAATATTTCTGATATAATATTTCACACAGCCTGTAGATTCAAAACAACCCACATGCATGGCTAGTCACTCCCAAGACAACCCACATACACTAAGTACTCCTGAAACGAGTAACTCACCCCAATAAGAGGAAGAACAATTATTCCTTGAAATACCTTATGCTCTTCCGCATGAGGAGTTGAACCAGTTCAGAATAATCACTTGAGCTTACACCCAACAAATTGGAGCACTACTGTTAGCTTGTTTACTTCCTCGCAGAAAACAAGTAAGTAGACCAATGGGCGACACCCCCGACCAGGTTTTGTGCACACAGTAGAAGACCTGATATATTTCTCCCTCATCAAGATCGAACATCCCCTCAATCTAATCCCCGAAACACCAGCTGGTAACTTCTCTAATCTTGGTGATTTTGAATTTGATAGGGAAGGGTTTAACTCGGAACGCTCAGCTTCAGAGTCATACAACTTGGAGGATAAAAACCACCATATTGAAGAAAGGGGAAACCCACCTCAGAATAATCAACCTTGGTTGTCCAGAGATGCTCTGGAAATCCCTGAATGAGTACATAACCTTCCTCAACATCCAGAAAAGTTACTCCCTAAATTTGACCCAGAAACTTCAGGATTTCCTGAAGACCATATCAAGAAGTTCATACTATCTATTCGACTGATGAATGTCCAACATGAATATGTAGTATGAAATATTTCCCCTTATACTTTTGAAAATTCAACCTCTACATGGTATTTTAACCTGTCGGTAGGGTCTTAACTAGTTGGACAAAGTTTCAAAAGGATTTTTTGGAAAAAATTGTGGAAGAAGCCACTGCAAGATATTTGATGGATGAGTTGTTTTCCACCTCCATGAGTTCAAAAGAGAAGGTTAGATACTTCAATCAATGATTCACCACTATCCTAAACAAATTTCAACCCGAAGCTAAGCCCACGAATGAATTTCAAATTGAAGTATACGCTAATGCTCTCCGTGCTTCCATTTCCATGTTTGTAAAAAGGGTTGCCAAAAAAATCCTAGTTGACAATTTCAAGGAAGCCAAAACAATTGAATTCCAAATGAAGGCATGTAAAGAATTTTAGGTCTCATTAGCTAAGAAGGAAGCTCAACCTCCACCCATGATAGGAATCGTATTGACCATACCCCTAGGGAAACAAATAGAACAAGGTCCCAAATAGGGAAGTGGAGACATAGAAGACCTACAACGTATGATAAAGAAGTTGTCAAACAAAATCATAAGCATGAAAATAAGTGCAGGCGAAGGAAACCAAGGCCAAAGGACCTATAAACCCTTTTTAAAAATAAATCCACCATTCAAGGCAAGTGAACCTCCCCCAACCAACTTAAACATCGACCTGGGAAATGTAGCATCTGATTCCTTCTGTACCTATCACCAGGAGAAACGTTATGAAAGATATTGTCCATAATGGGTCCATGCCATGAATTTGATGACCAACTGGTTTCTAGATGAGGTTTCCCTTACTGAACAATCAAGCGGTTCAATGATGAATATCATTGATTAGGAAGAAGTTGACCTGCTGGAAGAAACAACCATGCTGTTGTGGGATCTCAACTTACCGATGCCTTCCAAAGATCTATTTGAGGTTCAAGAACCTCCCACATAGGTCTTGGTTATGGACATGTGAAGTAGGGGTCAGTAGGTCTCAAACGAACTTACCATTTTTGATGCAGCAAAATCATCAACAAGCACACGTGGCAAGACAACTCAACACTCGAGGACCAATCCAGAGTCTCGAATACTAGCCAGCACTACAAATATTTTGAAGCTGATAGAAAACAATAAAAGGAAAGATCAAACATGTAGACAGAATGAGCACGCATGACTTGGGAATTTAACCCTAGTCTCGATGTAACCACAATTAGGTAGCAGTTAGTTTGTTTCTTTTGTATAAAGAGAGGTTTTGTACGCCCTAAATAAGGGTTATGATAGTTGTGAGCAAGTAGGAATCTCAGAGCTGTGATTTTTTTTTGAATTTACTGTAACAATGTTCTTGATTTTGAATGAAGATAACAAAGGAAAATTGATCCAGTGTGTGAACCTGTTGTTGATTGTAATTTCCCTGTTATTGTGTTTGTTCAAGAATACATGAATCTTGTTACATATGTGTATATCTTTGAAATGCCTACAAAAAGTTTAAATCACTTTTCCTTGTGAGTTGGTTCAAGGTGTGCACATAGTCCACAAGGAGTGCGTTGATCGAGTCTATCTCTACTCGTAATCTTAGGAAGAACAACGTAAGGTTTCTTTGCAGGAAGTATAAAGTGACTACCACAAGGTGTGCACAGTCATTGCAAGAACTCAAATCTTGAGTAAACATCTTTTACAAAGAGTGCACGGATCTAGAATTCAACGAAGAGTTAAAGAAACTCCATAAATAAGTTGAAGGACAAGAACAAAGGAATGCCATGAAGGTGGAAAAGAATTCATTTCAAGAATCTTTGGATCTGAGTTTGAAGAATTTCCTGAAAAAGAAAGAAGTGCTTGGGAGATCAAATTCTTTGAGGATATCAAGCTCAGGAGAGATATCACTTTCCAAGAAGTGTGAACGAGATCCAAGAAATGGAATCGCAGGAAGGAGAAAGGCCAGAACCTTTGAATCTTTCAAAAAATATTCTAAGTTATATGAAAGCATAAGCTCAGAGGAGAGATATGGATCGTCTGATCAACATTTAGACAACGAGGAGCAAGCACAAAGGAGGAAATATCTCTATCATTCAATATGAGCACCAGGGAAAATATCTCAACCATTCGATCGAAGTGAAAAGAAAGTATCTCAGTCATCCGATCTACGCGCAAAAGGATCATAGTCGTCTGATCAAGGTAAAGTTCACTAACGATAAACCTTTGAAAGTGGACAGGAGAATCAGACTTACGAAGTTCCAAAATCATTGGAACTGTCCATCGTCAAGGGGGACATGTGGCGAGAGATCATCATTTTGCTAACTCATGACTCAGGGAAGTCAAAGTCAGAGTTATAAGAACTCATGAATTGTGAAATCATGATTTGATCACAGTTGTTGATCGAAGGAGGGAGTTGAACTGTAGATATGGTATTGTTGGGAGTTTGCAACTTGGGGAATCAGAAGTGAGAGTTCTGGGAACTCACGAAATCAAAATTCATTAAAATATTTGAGCCATTAGATCAAGGAGAGATATGGACTGTCGATCTAATGCAAACTGAATTTGGGGGTTTGAAACTCAGGTGAAAGGAGGTAGAAAAACTTCCAGGGACATGAGATGCAAAGTCACGATGCACCTTTTGATTAGGTGACTAGTCACAGCCTTGGTCACGTAAAGGGAGGGACTTAACTAGAAGAGCTAGAGCCTAAATACGTTGAGGCTTTAAAATATTTAAGGAGAAGCCCAGAGGTTCCATATAACCCATGCCTTAAGGGAAAGAGAGTCTGTTAAGTGGATTTGAGGTTCTTGAGGAACCAAAGAGTCTATCCGACTTAGTTTCTTGATCAATCCTAGACCAAGAGGTTTCATATCCCTTAGAAGAGAAGGGGAGTCTTCATCAAGTGGTATTAGAGATTATTTTCGTCTGCATATTTTAGGCGAAGGAGAAAAAAAACTCGAAGTTGTACTCTGTGTGTAAGAGAAAGTCAACACAATACCACTGAGGAGACAAGGGGAGCCACCTTTAGCCAATTGTGTTGTATAAATAGAGATGCGAGAACTTTGTGCAAGGTCGGAAGTGATGGAAGTGGCACAGAGAAGAGCACCTGATGTTGGAGACTTCAATGATGTAGAGATCGAAGATGTAGAAGTCGAAGAAGTTGTAGGTGAACACGTTGTTGAATAACGCTTGCTAAGAGAAGTTGCTAGATTGGGAGCTAGAGCCAATATAGAGATCGCAATGCATGAAGGAAATTTGGATGCTGAAGAGTTGTTGGATTGGATAAGGTCCATGGAAAAATATTTTGATTATGAAGATGTCGATGGGGAGAAAAGGGTGAGACATGTTGTCACCGGGATTAAAGGACATGCAACACTATGGTGGGATAAGCTGTAGGATGAGAGGAGAAGTAGAGGTAAAAAAAAGATAAATAATTGAGAGAGAATGGTAGCCAAGTTGAAGGCTAAATTCATGCCCAAATATTATCAAATCAATTTGTTCAGAAAGATATAGAAACTTAGACAGAAGGGTATGACATTTAAAGAATCCACAGAGGAGTTCTACAATATGAACATCAGAGCTGGACAAAGAGAGAGGGATGACGAAAATTTTTCCATGTAGATAAATGACCTGAGGTATGAAATCTAGGATGAGATCATCATGATGTCAGTAAGGATAGTGGAGGATTCTTGTCATCTTGTGTTGAAGGAAGAAGAGAAGTTGGCCAGAAAACAAAGCCAACAAGGTAGAGGGAAGACCATGGAAGTTTGACAAGAATGTCATTCATGATGGGAGGAATAATACATACACCTTGGAGAAGAATGGTAGGACACACATGTTGTTGTCAATAGAGGAGAAGAAAGTGAAATGGGAAGCTAGCACAAACACACTTCTCATGAGCAGGAAAGAACTCCTGAAAGAATTCAAGAAAGAACAAGAGATGTAGTTTGTTGTGATGAGGAAACCCAAATTTATCCTTACTAGTACTTCGATAGATGATTTGTCTGAAGAAGTTCAATAATTATTAGATAATTTTGTTGACATAATGGTGGATGAGCTGCCTAACTCATTTCCACCCATCAGAAGTATCAACCATCATATCAATTTGATACTAGGAGAAAGTCTACCAAACAAAGAAGCATACAGACTGACACCTCGAGAGAATGAGGAGGTAAAGAACCAAGTCCAAGAATTGTTAAACAAGGGTTTGGTTAGAGAGATCTTGGGTCCATGCGCAGTACCAACTGTGTTGAGTCCAAAGAAAGATGGAGGATGGAGAATGTGTACAGATGCGAGAGCCATCAACAAGATCATTATCAGGTATATATCAGGTATATATTCCCTTTTCCAAGAATAGATGATTTGATGGACTGTTTAAGTGGAGAAAATTTCTTTTCTAAGATAGAATTGAAAAGTGGATATCGGTAGATTAGAATGAGGGAAGGTGATGAGTGGAAGACAACCTTTAAGACAAATGAAGGTTTGTATAAGTGGCTTGTTATGCCATTTGGCTTAACCAATGCCCCAAGTACTTTTATGAGGTTGATGAATGAAATACTAAAAGATTTCATTGGCAAGTTCATGGTTGTGTATCTAGATGATATACTGATCTTTAGGAAGACTAAGGAGGAGCATTTGAGGCACATGAAACTAATGATGAGGAGGCTATAGCATTAGAAGTTATTGATAAACCTGAATAAGTCCTCTTTTACGAAGGAAAAATTCATTTACTTGGGTTTTGTGATCTCTTCAAATGAACTGAAAAGAAGATTCCATGGATTAGTGAGTTTCTATAGGAATTTCATCTGAGATTTAAATGGAATTTGTGCACCAATGATGGATACAGTGAAGAAAATGAACAAGTATTTTAAATGCACGGAGGAGGCCAAGAATATATTAAATATACTGAAGGCGAAAATAATAGAGAGACCAATTCTGGTCTTGCCAAATTTTGAGAAGACATTTCAGGTGAGATGTGATGCAAGTGGCATTGCAATTGGAGTTTTGAGCTAGGAAAATAGACATGTTTCTTAATTCAATGAGAAGATGAATGAGACTAAGAGAAAATATTCCACCTATGACAAGGAGTTTTATGCCATAATCCAAGCCCTGAAGAAATGGAGACATTACCTTGTCCCATAAGAATTCACCTTGTATAGTGATAAACAAGCTTTACAATTCATAACCAGACAGGAAAAATTGAATCAGAGGCATGCAAAGTGGATTGAGTTTATGCATAATTTTACTTTTGTCATAAAACATATTGTTGGGAATTCTAACAACATTGTTGATGCATTGAGCAGGAGATGTTTGATTTTGCAATAATTTCAGGTAAAGACCTTAGGGTTCGAACACCTTGAGGAAATGTACAGTGATGATTCAGATTTCAAGGAAGCATATGAAGCATGTGTGAATCTAGTGCTGAGAGATAAAAGAAAATGGATAGAGTATATCATTCAAGAGGGATTTTTGTTCAAGGGAAATCCATTGTACATACCAAAATGATCAATGAGGTATAAGCTTTTGAAGGAAAAACATAGTAGAGGAATGGCTGGACATTTTGGCCATGATAAGACATTTGCATAGTTGAGCAGTTCATACTATTGGCCATGTATGAGAGTAGATATGATGAAATTCATGAACAGATGTAGAATCTTCCAACATTCGAAAGGTAAAATATAGAACACTGGATAATATCAACCATTGCCCATACAAGAGAGGCCTTGGTATGCAATAAGCATGGATTTTGTGTTGGGACTACCAAGAACGCAAAGAGGACGTGATTCCATATTTGTGGTGGTGGATAGATTTTCAAAGATGGCACACTTTATCCCATGCCAGAAGACTAGTGATGCAACACATGTTGCAAATCTATTCTTTAAGGAATTTGTGAGACTTCATGACCTACCCAAAAGCATGGTCTCAGATAGAGACACAAAATTTGTTGGTCATTTTTGGAGAACACTGTGGAAGAAGTTAGGGACATATTTTTTCTTCATCTCATCTTATCACCCTCAGATAGATGGACAGACTGAGGTGGTAAAAAAAAGCATGGGAAACTTATTGAGGAGTATGGACACCAAGCACCATAATCAGTGAGATTGGGAGTGTTGGAGCATAAGATTTTTCTGCAGAAATGCAAAATCTCCATAGCCATATCAGAGGGTAGTTTCATAATTCTAGCCAAGAGTACAAACACAAAGCTTGTCAACATCACAGAGAACTTCAATTTTAAATAGGATATCAGGTTGTAGCACATATCAGGGAGGAGAGGTTCCCTAGGGGGACATACAACAAGCTAAATATGAAGAAGATAGGGCTATGTAATATCTTGAGGAATTTTGATGCAAACACCTATGAGATACAAATACCAAATGATGTGGGCATATCACCTATATTCAACATCTCAGACCTATATCCTTATAGGAACAATGACATAGAGGAATCAATAGATTAAGAGAAGATTCAATGGGAGAAACAAATGCCTATAGCAGAAAAACCATAGATTGAAAGTATCATTGATCAAAGGATTGGTAAGAAGACCCAGAGGAAGACCTATTTTTAGTATCTGGTCAACTAGAAGGGACATCCAATAGAATATGTCAGTTCGGAGAGTGAAGCAGATATCCATAAGCAGGGAAAGTAGGTGTCAGAGTTCATGGATAGGAGTCCATGATTTTTTTCCCAGGGGAGTATGATGCAGGAGCATCGTCAACAAGTACACATGCTAGAACAACTCAACACCTGAGGACCAATCCTGAGTCTCGAATAATATCCAGAACTACAAATCTTTTGAAGATGATAGAAAAAAATAAAAGGAAAGATCACGCGTGTACACAGAATGAGCATGTGTGACCTGGGAATTTAACTCTAGTCTCGATGTAACCACAATTAGGTAGTAGTTAGTTTATTTCTTTTGTATAAAGAGAGGTTTTGTACACCCTAAACAAGGGTTATGATAGTTGCGAGCAAGTAGTAATATCAAAGCAATGATTTTTTTTTGAATTTTATTGTAGCCATTTTCTTGATTTTGAATGAAGATAACAGAGGAAAATTGATCCAATGTGTGAAGTTGTTGTTGTTTGTAATTTCCCTGTTATTGTGTTTGTTCAAGAATACATGAATCTTGTTACATATGTGTATATCTTTGAAATTCCTGCATAAAATTTAAATCTCTTTTCCTCATGGGCTAGTGCAAGGTGTGCACATAGTCCGCAAGGAGTGCGTTGACTGATTTTGTCTTGAATCGTAAGCTCAGGAGGAACAACATAAAGTTTCTTTACAGGAAGTGTAAAGCAACTATCGCAAGGTGTGTATAGTCATTGCAAGAACTCAAATATTGTGTAAAGATATTTTTCAAAGAGTACACATGTATGGAATTTGAAAAAGAGTCGAAGAGACTCTGTAAAGAAGTCGAAGGTCAAGAATAGAGGTGTTATCACTCTGTAAATTCCTAAAAGTTGTTGAAAGGTAGAAGAAATTTACCAGAGGTAACTTTATCCAACCACTTCAAAACTGGGATCTAGCCTTTCCAGTTTCAAAGAGGGATCTCTTTGTAAAATTCAACTTTGTTTTAGAATTTATATGTTAGGCTAGTTAAATAAATGATACTGTGTTGTTTGTTTTATAAAAATGGTTGAAATATCGCTTACGCATCCATTGGTCTATTGGGTCTATTTTATAAAGCTCGATATCGATACAACTTTTATAAGGTGTTTTCATAGGGTAGGATAATGCAACTATTAGATTCTTTATAATTAAATGATGGATAGCAAAAAATATGAGATAATCAATTATAACCAAGAAGCATTTAAGAATTTCTTAATCATAACATCAAAAGATAAACATTTAGATATTGAAAATCCAGAAACAAAGTATAGAAAGATAAATTTTGCAAATTCAACTTCTTTTAAATGTTCAGATATAGAAAACATAAATGATTACGGAGATAGGAAAAACATTTCATTTGACAGAAGAAAACATCACCAACAGCTAAAACGCAGGAATCCTGTGAAATGTCCTTTTATTACTAGTAGATCTCTGATAAAAATTACAGTTCTTACAGCTTGCTTGGGCATAAAGATCAACCCTCGGTACTTCAAAGTTTGAAGTATTTATAAAAAAAATTACAAACGACCCTGTCATTAATGATTAAGATGTGGCAGATTCTAAATCTAACTAACTAGATAACAAGATACAAAAATATAGGAACTGATGATGATCTGTTGTATCCTTCATGTTGATTTTGGGGAAGGTCGTTGGTGAATCATTCATGTGACTTTGACTGCTCTGCAAGATGACTTGGATGGTACACCTCATCTCTCATTCGATCAAATTGTACAGATCCTCCCATCTTTGCTGACTAGGAATGGTGACTTTGAACAGTCTTTGATAAATTTCATCCATTTCTATATATTTGGCAAAAGTCGACTTGGTGATGAAAATATATTTGATTTGGTGTTGGATACTAAGGTCCAGCTACAGAGTTTCTAGAAATGCCTTGCCTATTATGCTGCTCTCAATTCCTAAAAAAATGGAACTGTCCTTGGCCACCGTTGTAATCTTATGTTTGTATTCATAAAGGGTCATTAGCTTATCATTTAGAACCAATAAACCAGGAAGACCTTTCTTCTACAACACATCAATATTTCTGAAGAATCTTTGAACCCCGACATCCATGTACTGGACTTTCTCCTTCAACTACAACATTAATGCTCTTTTGGTCAAAACTCTTTTGACCTCGAGGAAAGTTTATGTCCTATATTCAATCTTCAGGTCTTCTAGTTCTTCCCTTGTTTTTGAATTCAAAAACTTAATGATTTCATTAGCTTCTGTGGGCATTTCCCCCAGCTCTCCTTTTATATTGTTGATATCCTACCTACTCCTCATCACCAGTTCATGTTGTTCAAACATGATTTGCACCATAGGTCATATTTCGTTTATGGATTTGGAGATATCCATCCAAATGTTCTCCTTAGCTTCTGCTAGTGTTTTTCCTCCCACTGTTTTCTTTTGCAGCTGCTATATTTCATGCCTGAGATTTTCTGATGTTTTCCTCTCAATATTGTATATTGTCTGGTAAGAAGACTTGAGCTCCTGGAGATTCTCAATCTCTTTGTTTAGTCTATTGATTTTCATTCCTTGTAGGGTCATCTCCTCCATTGAGTTTGCTAGATCTACATATTTTTCTAGAGTTGTCAGTGGGGTGGATGATGGAAGTTATGTTGTGGTGGTTGCTAATGCTTTTGTTGTGAGGGGAGCTACACTCAGTGGGATAACTTCCATGGGTGTTTTTCATTTCTTCTCCTTTACTAACCTCTCCATCTCTTCTTCCATATATTTTATCTGTGAATTTTGTTCCATGATCAACTTTAGCATCTCTTCCTTTTCACTTTCTGTCTCAACCATCTCTTTGTCCTCTGAGTCTTCTATAGGTGGAAATTTTAGTTGTTTCCTCAAAGATGATATGTCAACATTATTTTTCTTGAGCATCTCCTCAACTGCTTTCACATTTGAGGGGTCATACCCAATTTTGAGCACCAATTCTTATAAGGACTTAATCATGTTATCCTTTGCAAAGGATGATATTTTCTTCATCTTTAATTGGGTTTGAACATTGTTCAGAGAAACCTATAATTTGGAAGTAGAAGTGGAAGCATTGGCTAATGTTGAGAAAATCATTTCTCCAGTCTGTCTGTGTAAACACATCTGATAAGATGGATGTACATCTTTGTTGTTAAACTCCAATGTAACCCTCTTGTAATCAGTGATTTCCTTTGGCTGGGGCACTTGTGCCTGCAAAAATGCCATGTGCATTCTCCCCTTCTCTGTATCAAAAGATGATAACAATCTGTGTTGTGTTTTGAACGTTTTCTTCTAGAACTGAGCATAGGTGTTGTTGGTCAACATCTCATTTTTCTTCTTAATCAAATAATACTTTTCAAAAATGCTCAGTTTTGCAGATCTTGATGGATCTTAGGTAATTAGAGTGGTAAAAGTCTTCTTCTTTGAGGAAGAAGTATACATCATTTGATGACTGCTTGAGAAAAGTGATGAATTCTCCTCCTCAGCTACTATGGTAGACTGGGTCTCTTCCTCTCCATACCTGTCAATAGTGTGAGTGGTCTTAGGCATTCTCTTGTACACCTAGAAGTCCTCTACTGACACTTCAGTGACTGAAGGTGAGACATACTTCCTGAGTATTTTCTCCTTAGGTACCTGCGGTGTAGTGGTTTGTGAGATGACATATGGAGTGGGTTCTAGTTCTTTGTCTTCCAGAGTGTTTACCTCCCACTTTTTCTGGTTTACAAATTTCTCGATCTCTAGTTTGAGTGCATGAGCATATGGAGAAATTTTGTTCTTCGATCTCATCTCTGCAATAATCCCACACGAATCATAGTTCCAAATGAAACTACTGTCGAACTTCATTCCCTTTAATAGATTGTTGGCCTCTTCTCCTACAGCTCGACTATTGTAGATAAAAGTTCCTATCTTCCCTTTGATTCTTAGTTCTTATTTTTTATTCAAAGACACGAAATGAATGTCATCTGAATTAATCATTTTCCTAATGTACTCCAGGGAGAATATTCTAACAGGAAATTACTTGGGAAGCTTATAGGGAGCTAACTCACACCCATATACTCTGATCTCCATGTGATTTTGGTGCATGTACCAGTATCCAGTCTTGGCGAGGTCCGAGAGGTGTAATATTCTCTAGACCTCTTCATTTACCTATGGATTTGGTATACCAATGAGCACACTCACCACTGGGTGGTAAAACTGCTCAATAAAATGTTTGAAATTAAACTCTGTGGAGTTTCTTCTGTGCAGCGAAGTCCAAGAGGTGACAAACTATGGCTTGTTGTCTTGGTCTATTTTCTGCATAGGGAAAGAGAGCCTATATGCTTGAAACATGGTGAACATGTAGGCTAGTATTGTAGAATACCCGAACATTCCCTCTGTGGAAAATTTAAAAAGTTGTTCATGCATGTTCTCGGCCAGGAAAGTGTTGTAGTCGAACTAGATGGTGGCTTTTTCTTTCGCAGAGAAATGGATAGGAAACCCAAAATGGGTTCATCCACCCATTCATCTAATAAATAACCAAGAAGACAACATAGCGATGAAATAATTTGGTTGTCCCTTTTTGAAAATATGGAGGAATGGTAATGGGGATTTTTCTTGGAGAATTGGGCATCCTGTGGGAGGAAAAACTCAAAAAATTGTGTTTTTTGGGGAAAACACAGATTTTGGTACATCTCTGTTAGAAATTCAATGATGAGGGGAGAGTGGGATTCGGCTCTAGATATATACATTGTTTGATCAATGTCCTCGAGTGTGATAGAGAATAGAGTTTCTCTGGACGATGAAACTATGGCTCTCTAATCGGGGAGGTAATGAGCCTGACATTTGAGGGAGAATTCAGGAAAATGGTGTATTTGGGGAAAGAGATATAGAGGGAGATTGGACTCCTGGAGCCCAATCTCATATCTTTGATCCACGAATGTATCTTTAAACCATGACTATAATTTGGTGAAATCGAATTCACACCTGGTCTCTGAGATCAGGTAATATTTTTTAGTTAACGGGATCCAGTCGAGATCAACAGGAGGTGGAAGGAATAGATTTTCATTTACTTATGATATTTTAGATTTCGGCTTCATCGATTCAACAATAACCTGCAAATTGAAACAAAAGTGTTAGTAGGTAATGGATATGGCTAGGTCGCTGACTGAAAAGGTGAGGAAAATGCGCTTCTAGTGTGTAGAGGGTGTCAGCAGTGAGAAAATGGAGGAAACAAAGTTAAATTTGAGTGAACGGGTATCCTTTGGGTGTAGGGGATAGGTCAGCAGACTAACAGATATGTTAGCATGTAATAAATGGCCAACGGATCATTTGAAGTGCAAGGTGGCAAGTGGAGGACGGGTGACGGGTGTACCAGGATGATGCAGAGGGTGGTGATTGGAGGATAGGAAAGTGGGAAATGACCTATGATGGGTGAATGGAGGGGAAAACTAATAGATTTATGAGACAAGCCTTATAAGGGGGGTAGTGGAACATGAAATCAAGAGATGACGGGATCGTGGAAAATGATTTCATGATGCGGAAGTGGTAAGGCAATGTCGGTATGGTAGTATTTTGGAGGGGGGGGGTAATGTGGTAAATTATTTAGAGCGAGGGGGTCTGACATGATAGATTTGTGACACGTTAGGATGGGTCCCGCTGGGAAAACTGCCTATATCAGACCCCCCCCCCCTCCCCCCCACCGTTAAAAGTAGAACTGTTAGGGGGGTCCGAAATTTCCTGTCAACCATAGATATCAGCGCTGATGGATCCACCATAGATCTGTGTGCACTTCTTAATCTTCGAGCACAAATCAAAATACACAACACAAATTTAGGATAGTGCTCCTTTGTGGTTTTTGCATCGCTTCCCTTGCATTTTGTCACCATGGGGTTAGGAAACCAGCTTCAAACATCCAAATAATGAATTTTCATCGATCATCATGCATGTTTTATTGAAGAAAAACTGGCTAGCCTATGTTCTATCCTATCTACCTACACATTTAGCCCAAATATAACTGTTGGACTAAGAAATTACTCTATCCTAGGGATATTTGACCAAGTTTAAATAGTTTGGTAAAATTTATTCACTAACTATCCTATCTACTTCACTAAGATTAAACAATTTATCCAAGTCTTATTCACTAAGCCTATCAACATAAATTTAAAAAAACTGACCATGATTAAACTATATGGATCAATTCATTATTATTCCATGGGGCTTTTATCCATTTTCTTTTATGCCCTCTTTTATTCTTTTTCTTTTCTTTCTTTTCTTTTTCTTTTTCTTTCTTTTTTCTTTTCTTTCTTTTTTTTTTCTTTTTTTCTTTTTTGTTTCTTTTTGTTTCTTTTTCTTTTTTGTTTCTTTTTGAAAATAATTTGCAAGAATGAAATAGTATTTCCAACCAAACTACATCAAGAGTAAAAATCTCCAGTCACCCGTTGATCCTATGAAATATAGGGTTATAATAGTGGCTCCACCTGGGGATGGTACTCTCCTTGTGAAGTGCCAAGAATCTTGCTTTCTAATGTCCTAAAAAATCTCCTTTAGAGCTTCTTCTGGTTTTTTATTCATTTTTTATTTTGAGAATTTTTTGGTGGCATTGGTCAGTGGCTTAGGGTGTTCTCCGTGGGCTTCAACCATCTGATCAATATCAGCCACACACAACCTAAATGTAAAAACAAAAATGGTATGTACAATGAAAAAAAGATTTGTGATATCTTTATTGGGGTGGAAAATAATGCTTCAGCATCCTGCCATTCACAGGTCCACCTGGAAAGTCTGTTCCATCACTGTTTTTGAGCAAAAATGCATTATTTCCTCTGAATGCATGAATGGTGTAAGGTACTTTTCATAAGATATGAAATTTTCCATGATTACCCTTATCCTCAATTCTAGAATCCCATTTCAGAATCAAGTTTCCTAACTCAAAATCATCTTCTTTAGTCCTTTTGTTAAAAATATTTTTGATGTTCTCCTGGATGACCTGAGTTTTGTTCTATACCTCTTCTCTGAACTGTGTTAAATGGATCATTTGGTTTATCCTCCTTTGGACATCATTTGTCTCTACTTGCACTTCCTGCAATAGTTTCATAATAGTGACTCCCAAGGAAAGAGGAAAAATTGCTTCAGTACCATACACCAATTGGTATGGAGACATGCCAATTGATCTTTTGGTGCTTATTTTGTCATCCCAGAGTGTGAAAACCAACTTATTATGCCATGATTTCTTATTTTCTTCCAGTGTTTTCCTGAGAATGTTCACCAGACTTTTGTTTGAGGACTCAGCTAGCCCATTTCCTTGAGGATAATAAGTTGTTGAGTGTCCTAAAGTAATGTGGTATTGGCTGCAAAATCTATAAGTCTTTTGGATCTGAAGGCTGCTGTATTGTGAGATATAGTTTTTCTGGGGCATCCAAAATGAGACAAGATATTAGTTTCCAAAAATTTAATGATAATAGATTCAGTAGCTTGCCTGCATGGCACAACCTCGATCCACTTGGTGAAGTAGTTTGTGGCCATAGGATCCACTTGTGTTGGCCCGATGAGGATGGATGTATTTCTCCAATAAATTCCAAGCCCCATTGTTGGAAAGGGGATTCAACCGAGATGAGTTTCATGGGGAGAGGTATCAACTTCCTTTTACCTTCAAAAACCTAGCATTTATGACAGGAAGTAACTTTTTGATCAATATCAGCAAACAATGTAGGCCAGTAGAAACCAACTTTCAAAATCTTGTTAGCTGTGAACTTCCAACTTAGATGTCCACCATAGTCTCCTGCATGGAAATCTTGCAGAACCCTATCAACTTCGTCTTTTAATAGGAAATTAAGAAATATACCACCAGGATATTTCTAGTAAAGATTACCTTCTAGAATACAAAATTTCAATGCTTTCAGTTTAATAAATATGGCTTTGGTCTTAGTTAAACCAGGAAGAGCTTGTAAGTTATGAAGTACAAAAATGAGGTATGCATACCAAGGAGAGTTTAAGAATACCTCCTTTACATGTGGAGTCGCCTGCTCTTCCTACTCGTCAACTGCAATGACAAAATTAATATCTAGAGCATTAAAATTAGATTCAGCCATTAGTTTGTCCAAACCCTATCCTTTGATCAGTGTAGTAGGTTTTATTTCAATGTCATATTCCATAGTAACTGCAATCCATTTTCCTCTCCTACCATATGGATTATTCTGAGTCAGGATATCCTTTACCACTATGTTTGGAACGTATGCAATTCTGTGAGAATGAATAATATAGACTCTAAAATCCTTTATGTCCTTTAGCAAAGAAAAATATTTTTTCTCCATTATGTTGTAGTTCAACGCAATGTCTCTCAAAGCTTTGCTGAAAAATGCTATGGGTTGTTCGTATCCTTCACTTTTTTTATGCAACAGTACTGCTGCTATGGTATGTTCAGATGCAAAGGAGAAAAGATAAAAGTCTTTGGTGTAATATGAGCTAATCAGAACTGGGGCTTGGGTGAGTGCATGTTTCACCTTCTCAAATGACTATTTGGACTGAGTGTTCCATCTGATTTTTGTGTCTTTTTTCAACATATTAGTGATGTTCCTAAAAAGTTTGACCAATTTGGGTATAAACCTTCTAAGGAAATTTATTTTTCCGATGAATGATTGTAGATCTTTGATGTTCCTAGGGTGTTCCACCTTCTGTATGGCTTCTATCCTGCTAGGATCTATTTTAATTCCATCTTTAGATATTATGTGTCCCAACAACTTTCATTCCTGTAAACCGAAAAGAGACTTCTTTGGGTTTAATGAAATCCTGAATTTTTTGCACTTCTCAAACACACGTCTAAGATGTTCCATGTGTTCTTCGTCAGATTGGGATTATACAGTCACATCATCTAGATATATGACTATAAGTCTTCCAAGTTCATCCACAAAAGAAATATCCATTTCCCTTTGAAAAGTGGCACCAGTGTTCATCAAGCCAAAGGGCATCTTCACATACATAAAGGTTTCCCAGGGTGTGGTAAATGTTGTCTTCTTTTGATCTTCTGGGTGGACAAGGACTTGGTTGTAACCCGAGAAACTTTCTAGCAAGGAGATCCTACTAGCCCCAACTACCTTTTGTAAAATGTGGTCCATTTTGGGCAAAGGGTAATTTTCTTTTAGGGAGACTTTGTTTAGATTTTTGAAATCTATGCAAAGTCTAATCTCGCCAGTTTTCTTCCTGGTAGGAACTAGGTTAGAAACCCATTTGGAAAATCTCAAGGGGACTATAATTTTTGCATCATACATCTTTTTTATTTTTTTCTCTATCAGGAGAAGTAACTTGGGATTGATTCTCCTAAGTTTATGCCTGAAAGGTTTGTGTTCTTCTTTTATGGGAATCCAATGTTGTATGATACTTGTGTCATAGGATTTTATGTCCTCATAACCCCAGGCAAAAACATCCAAATATTCCTTAAAAAGTTCAATGTATTTTAATTTTTTCTCAGGGGGAAAAGATTTAGAAATTTTTATCATCTTGGGTTTTTCTTTTGTTCCTATGTTGCACTCTTCGAGGTCTTTAACACTAGCTTCAATTTTTCAATTTGTTGGCCACATCGTTAAAATTGAACAAGTCTTCCAATAGAACTAAACCTCTAGGTAACACATTATTTTTCAACTGTAGAATACCAGAATCTATCTCATTTTCATTCAATTCATCTGAATCTACTTTATTTTCATTCAAGCCTTCAGAATCTATGTTATTTACACTACCAGTTCCAGAAACAGATTTATTTACATCATCATCATCATTTTCTAAATCTATATTTATCCATTCGAAATCATTCTTACACTGTAGGAAGTATTCAATTTGATCATCATTTCCGAATACTTGCCAATACCTGATGTTGTCTCGAACAGTTGGTCTACACTTCACTTCCAATGTGTATTTTTGAGTGGGACAGAAGGGTATTTTACAGATAGCTATTGATGTATCCAACCTGTCTTCTAATATGTTTTGTCCCATGGGCATTACCTGCAAATTGATTTCAGTAAAACATTAAAGAGCATCCAAAACAACATCCCTATAAGCTCTAAGTCTGGGGTGTTTAGCTGCATACTCACCTTTGATTTGCTTCATAATCAGTTCAGAATCACCCCTTACCATAATCTATTTGGCACCAACTTTCTTCAATAGTTTTAGGCCAAGGGTCAAAGATTCGTACTCATCTATGTTGTTAGTGCATTGGAAATTCAGTTTGTAAGAATGGCTCTATGAATAACTTGATCTGTGATTGTGTAACCAAACTCCAGCTCGATCTCCCTCTTTACTCACTGCACCATCGAAATCCATGCTCCAAAAATCTATTTCCAGTTCCTCACTTTCCATAGTTTCAGCGTTTCTTGCCTCAATCATTGCTTTATCTTATTTTGAATCATGCGTATCATCTTCCAGCTGAGCAATTTTTTCTTCCAAATCACCATCATTGTAAAGAATGAAAGAATCTAGATCAGAGTGTGCAGAGTTAGTGGGTAATTGTGTGGATTTACCTGACAACTAACCATATACTTGATCTGGGTTTCTCTATACAGTCTCCTCTGTTGTCCAAATACTGGGATGGTGGCGTAAGACATATCTAGCTGCAGGGTTCCTTTTAGCTTATCTCCCCATGAACTTGACAGTAACATATCATATTTTGGGGGAATTTATGCAACTACTATATCCATTACCATACTCTTTGTTGGGATTTGAGCTAGGGTGATGCAAAAATCCTTAATTATCCCTATGTATTTAACCTTGCTCGAGTTAAAAGAATGGAAATCCTTGTAGGGTCTGGTGACCTTAAGTTCCAACTTTTCCATCACATATTTGGGCATCAGGTTGTGAGAGGCACCCAAATCCATCATAGCGTTGTGCAATATCAAGTCATGGATATCTAGGCTAATGTAAAAAGGAGCCACAACACCATTATCAGTTTGACCATCGACTTCAGGACCAAACAAGAGTTATGGTCAATCATCAACAAGATTTACCATGTCCAAGTGATTTGTAGATCCAACATTCAGGGCCTTCGAACCTATCTCTGGTTCGATGCTCAAAGATTTTATCACTTGCGACCTATAATCATTCTTTCTCATCAACTCAGAGAGGGGAATGGGAATCTTCAGTTTAGCTAGTTCCCCTTCAAGGCTAAAAGTAGTAGAAGTTTTGCTTAAGTTTTGTACTTCTGGTTTATCCATTGGGGTTCTATGGGTAGGAGCACTTGGTTGATTGGTTGCCGAAACTTCGGTTTGATTTTCTCTTTGTAAAGCTTCAGGAGTTATTTTTGCAGGGGATTCAACATTATTCCACTCAGGGACTTTCTTGGGAGAGGATTCTGAGGTTTTCTTGGTTTTGACTATTCTCTTCATTTCAGTAGCCTTCTTTGTTTCGACAAATTTCTTTGGAGGGTTGTCATTTTCCTTCTTTCTTCTCAGGTTATATTGCATGTGTACCTCCATTATAGAATTTTCAAAGGCCTATTGTTTTGTCTCCTCTGCTTCCTCGTTTACCTTTGTTTGTGAAAGGAGGAAAATATCATGCTCTTCCTGAGTAAGACAAATGGATTCATCGTCATGAACACCCATGAGGTTTATATGAGTATAATCCAATTCTTCGATTATCTCCTCACCTTCATCAACATAATTTTCTTGGAGGGGTGGTCTAATTTGTTGATCAGGGCCCCTCTGCTCTCTTTGATCCATCAGATCTCTCTGCCTGATCTGGGGAGGATTTCTTCTGAAATTTGGATTTCGAATCTGAGGAGCGGCTTAGTTTTCCCTAGGTGGATTTTTGTCAGCTATAGTAAGCCTCTCCATCATTCTCTCCATAGCTCTAGCTAGAGAATCTAGTTTGGCATCTAAAGAGCAAGTGGAAGGCTCTTCCTTAATCGTGACCCTCCTTTATGTTCTCTGCCTGGCTCGTCTAGCTAAAAGATTTTCTTCCACACTAACAACACTTTTCTACATGTCCTCTAGAGTAGCAAGGTTTATTTCCCTTAGATGATACGACATGTCAGTGTCAAATCCATTGGGGAATTTTATTAATTCCAGACCTTGAGGTTGTTTGATATCAACTGGAATTGCATTCTATATATTATTAAAATGGGTGCAATAATCCTGCACTGTCTCTCCTTGGTTCCTTCTGATATTCTTATATTATGACAAGATATGGAGAGGATTTTTCTTTACCTCCCACCTATCAAGGAAAACTCGATGAAAAGAAGCAATGTCAATTATGGAAGCAACATGTAAGGTTTTGAACCACTTTTTGACTTCTCTAGTAAGACTCTATGCAAATAGTCTCATCTGCACATCAACTTCATCTACCTCCTTCAAATCAAAATAATCGGTCATTTTGTCAACATGTTGTTGTGCATTCAGAGGAGAGGTACTATCAAACGGAGGGAGTCTGGTTTGATAATATTGAGGCATGGTATGTAAAGGAGAAACCAACACCAATGGAGCATATCTTGCTACCATGATTGGTGGAGGAGGTTGAACAACAACCTGTGTGATTGGAGGGGAGGTGAAAAAAGTAGTGGAAGATGAAGGGTTGGGAGGAGATGAATGAATTGTTTTAGGTTTAACAAAAGTTGCAACAATAGTCAAGGAAGAAAGTTTGACTCACTGCTGAAAGTGAGATTTGTCTAAGGATTGATCAAGATTCACAACTAGATCTTCTAGCTTGTCAAATTCTTGGAGAAATCGTTGATCAGCTTCAACTATGGGAGAAAGTATTTTAGGGGTCCTGGGTTGAAGGATGGTTTGATCTAAAACTATTTCACTTACAAAGATGTCAGATTTTGTTCTAAAAAGGATTTGTTCAAAATATATGTCAAACTCGAGGTCTTGAAGGGAAACCAAATTCTCTGGGAGGGAAAGGGGACCTATGAAGTGGACTATGACTCTTGGAACCCTCTGCAATGTTTTTCTTTCTGAGTAATTTTTCGGGATTTTCTATTGTTATTGCAGGTTCTGGGTTTGGATGAGATCTAGTGAAAACTCTTTTAGGAGCCAAATTTTTTAATTTTTATTTTATTTTTAGAAAAAATTAACTAAAATATACAAACTTTAACAACCTCTGAACATTACCATTCTATAAATTCCCGGAGGTTGTTTAAAGGTAGAAGAAATTTACCATAAATAACTTTATCCAACCACTTCGAAATTGGGATCTAGCCCTTCTAGTTTCAGAGAGGGATCTCTCTATAAAATTTAACTTTGTTTTAGATTTTAGATGTTAGGCTAGTTAAATAAATGAGATTGTGTTGTTTGTTTTATAAAAATGGTTGAAATATCGCTTACGCATCCATTGAGATATGGGGTCTGTTTTATAAAGATTGAGATCGATACAACTTTTATAAGGTGTTTTCACAGGGCAGGATAATGCAACTATTAGATTCTTTAGAATTAAATGATGGATAGCATAAAAGATTAGATAATCAATTATAACCAATAAGCATTTAAGAACTTCTTAATCATAACATCAGAAGATAAACATTTAGATATTTAAAATACAAAAACAAAGTATACAAAGATAAATTATGCAACTTCAACTTCTTTTAAACGATCAAATATAGAAAACATAAATGATTACGAAGATAGGAAAAATATTTTGACTGGGAGAAGAAAACATCACCAACAGCTAACATGTAGGAATCCTATGAAATGTCATTTTATTACTAGTAGAACTCTGATAAAAATTACAGTGCTTACAACTTGCTTGGGCGTAAAGATCAACCCTTAGTACTTCAAAGTTCGAAGTATTTATAAAAGAAATTACAAACGACCCTATCATCAATGATCAGGACATGGAAGATTCTAAATCTAACTAACTAGATAACAAGATACAAAAATATAGGAACTGATGATGATCTGTTGTATCTTTCATGATGATTTTGGGGAAGGTCGTTGGTGAATCATTCACATGACTTTGACTGCTTTGCAAGATGACTCGGATGGTACACTCCATCTCTCATTCGATCAAATTAGGCAGATCCTCCCATCTTTACTGACTGGGAATGGTGACTTTGAGAAATCTTCGATAAATTTCATCCATTTCTATATATTTGGCAAAAGTTGGGTTGGTGATGAAAATATATTTGATTTCGTGTTAGATACTAAGGTCCAAATGCAGAGTTTCTAGAAATGCCTTGCCTATTATGCTGCCCTAAATTCTTGAAAACTTGGAATTTTCCTTGGCCACGATTGTAATATGATGTTTGTAGTTAGAAAGGGTCATTAGCTTATCGTTTAGAAACATTAAACCAAGAATACCTTTCTTCTGCAAAACATCAATATTGTTGAAGAATATTTGAACCCCGATATCCATGTACTAGACTAGCTCCTCCAACTGCAACATTAATCCTCTTTTGGTCAGAACTCTTTTGATCTCGAGGATAGTTTCTGTCATGTCTTCAATGTTTAGGTTTTCTATCTCTTCCCTAGTTTTTGAATTCATAAACTTAATGATTTCATTATCTTCTGTGGGCATTTCCCCCAGCTCTCCTTTTATCTTGTCGATAGCCTTCCTACTCCTCAACACCAATTCATGTTGTTCAAACCTGATTTTCACCATAGGCCATATTTTGTTTATGGATTTGGAGATATCCATCCAAATTTTCTCCTTAGCCTGTGCTAGTGTTTTTCCTCCCACTGTTTGCTTTTGCAACTGTTGTATTTCCTGGTTGAGCTTTTTTGATGTTTGCCTCTCAATGTTGTAGCTTGTTTGGTAGGAAGAATTGAGCTACTGGAGATTATCAATCTCTTTTTTTAGTCTATTGATTTATGTTCCTTGTAGGGTCATCTCCTTCATTGATTTTGATAGCTCTACAAATTTTTCCAGAGTTGTTAGTGGGGTGGCTAATGGAAGTTGTGCTGTGGTGGTTGTTGATGGTTTTGCTATGAGGGGAACTGCACTCAATGGGATGAATTCCATGGGTGTTGCCTATTCATTCTCCTTTACTAACCTCTCCAGCTCTGCTTCCATCTCTTTTATCTATGCATTCTGTTCCATGATCAACTTTAGCATCTCTTCCTTTTCACCTTCTGTCTCATCCATCTCTTTGACCTGTGAGTCTTCTGTAGGTGGTAGTTTTAGTTGTTTACTCAAATATGCTATGTCAACATTATTTTTCTTGAGCATATCCTCAACGGATTTCACATTTGAGGGGTCTTACCCTATTTTGAGAACCAATTATTCTAAGGACTTAATCCTGTTATCCTTTGAAAAGGATGATATTTTCTCCAACTTTAATTGGGTTTGAAAATTGTTCAAAGAAACCTGTGATTTGGTATCATAAGTGGAAGCATTTGCTAATGTTTAGAAAATCATTTCTCTAGTCTTCCTGTGTAAATCCATCTGATGAGTTGGATGTACATCTCTGGTGTTAAACTCCAAAGTATCCCTCTTGTAATCAGTGATTACCTTTGGCTGAGGCACTTGTTCCTGCAAAAATGTCATGTGCATTCTCCTCTTCTCTGTATCAAAATATGATAACAATCTATACTGTGTTGTGGATGTTTTCTTCCAGAACTGAGCATAGGTGTTGTTGGTCAGCATATCATTTTTCTTCTTAATCAAATCATACTTTTCAAAAATGCTCAGTTTTGCAGATCCTAATGCAGCTTGGGTAATCACAGTGGTAATAGTATGCTTCTTTGAGGAAGAAGTAGACATCATCTGATGACTACTTGAGAAAGGTGATGAATGCTCCCCCTCGGCTACTGTGGTAGACTGGGTCTCTTCCTATCTAGACTTGTCAGTAGTGTGAGTTGTATTAGGCCTTTTCTTGTACACCTGGAAGTCCTCTGTTGACACTTCAGTGGCTGAAGGTGAGACATCCTTCTTGAGTCTTTTCTCCTCAGGTACCTGTGGTGTAGTGGTTTGTGAGATGATAGTTGGAGTGGGTTGTGGTCTGTGTCTTCCAGAGTGTTTACCTCCCACTCTGTCTAGTTTACAAATTTTTCAATCTATGGTTTGAGTGCATGAGAATATGGAGAAATTTTGTTCTTCGATCTCAACTCTGCAATAATCCCACACGGGTCATAGTGCCAAATGAAACTATTGTCGAACTTGATTCCCTTTAATAGCTTGTCAGCCTCTTCTCCTGCAGCTCGAATGTTGCAGATAAAAGGTCTTATATTCCCTTTGATTCTCAGTTGTTGTTTCTTCTTCAAAGACATGAAATGAATGTCATCTAAATTAATCATTTGCCTAATGTACTCCAGGGAGAATATTCTAACAGGAAAGTACTTGGACAACTTATAGGGAGCTAACTCACACCCATATACTCTGATCTCCGTGTGATTTTGATACAGGTACCAGTCTCCAGTCTTAGTGATGTTCGAGAGGTTTAATATACTCTAGACCTCTTCATTTATATGAGGATCTAGTCTACCACTGAGCACGCTCAACACTGGGTGATAAAACTGCTCAATAAACTGTTTGAAATTAAACTCTATGGAGTTTCTTCTGAGCAACGAAGTCCAAGAGGTGATAGATTGTGGCTTGTCGTCCTGGACTGTTTTCTGCATAGGTAAAGAGAGCCTATTTTATTGAAAGAAGGTGAACATGTAGGCCAGTAATGAAGAATACCAGAACATGCCCTCTGTGGCGAATTTAAAAAGTTGTTCATGGATGTTCTTGGCAAGGAAAGTGTTGTATTCAAAATGGATGGTGGACTTTTCTTCAGCAAATAAAATGCATAGGAAACCCAAAATGGGTTCATCCACCTATTCATTTGAGAAATAACTGAGCAAGCAACATAGCGATAAAATAATTTGGTTTCCCCTTTTTGAAAAAATGAAGGAATGGTAAGGAAGATTTTTCTTGGGGAATTGGGCATCCTGTGGGAGGAAAAACTCAAAAAATCTATGCTCTCTAGGGAAAAGACAGATTTTGGTACATCTCTGTTAGAAATTCAATGATGAGGGGAGAGTGGGATTCAGCTCTAGATATCTTCATCATTTGATAAATGGCCTCAAGTGTGATAGAGAACATAGTTTCTCTAGATGATGAAACTATGGCTCTTTGATCCGGGAGGTAATGAGCCTGGCATTTGAGGGAGAATTTAGGAAAATGGTGGATTTGGGGAAAGAGATACAGAAGGAGATTGGACTGCCAGAGCCCAATCTCATCAATTTGATCCACGAATGTATCTTTAATCTCATGACTGCAATTTGGCGAAACCGAATTCCCACCTGGTCTCTGAGATCAGGTAATGTTTGTCAGCTAGCGAGATCTAGTCGAGATCGAAAGGAGGTGGAAGGAATGGATTTTCCTCGACTTCTGATCTTTTATATTTCAGTGCCATCGATTCAACAGGTACTTGTAAACTAAAACAAAAGCATTAGTAGGTAATGGCTATGGCTGGGTTGTTGACTGAAAAGGTGAGGAAAATGCGCTTCTTTTGTGAGAAGTGTGCAAATGGAAAAAATGAAGTTAAATTTGAGTGAATGGGTATGCATTGGGTGTGGGGGATAGGTCAGCAGACTAACAGATATGTTAGTGTGTAATAAATGGTCAATGGATCATTTGAAGTGAAAGGTGGCAAGTCGAGGACAGATGAAGGGTGTACCAGGATGATGTGGAGGGCGGTGATTGGAGGATAGGAAAGTGGGACATGACCTGTGATGGGTGAATGGAGGGGAGAGCTAACAGATTTATGAGACAATACTTATAAGGGGGGGTAGTGTAACATGACGTCAGGAGCTGGCGGGATAGTGGAAAAGGATGTCACGATGCGACAATGGTAAGGCAATGTCGGTATGGCAGTATGTCGAAGGGGGGGTAAGGTGGTAAATGGTTTAGAGAAAGGGGGTTTGACATCATATATTTGTGACATGTTAGGATGGGGCCCATCGGGAAAACCTCCCATATCAGACCCCCCCCCACCACCATTAAAAGTAGAACTTTTGGGGGGGTTTGAAATTTCCTGTCAACCATAGATCTCAGCGTTGATGGATCCACCATACATTTGTGCGTACTTCTTAATCTCCTAGCACAAATCAAAATACACAACAGAAACTTAGGATAGTTCTCATTTGTGTGTTTTGCATCGCTTCCCTTGCGTTTTGTCACCATGGGGTTAGGAAACACACTTCAAACATCCAAATCATGAATTTTCATCAATCATCATGCATGTTTTATTGAAGAAACACTGACTAGCCCTACCTACACATTTAGCCTAGATTAAATTGTTGGACTAATAAATTACTCTATCCTAGGGATATTTGACCAAATTTAAACATTTTGGTCAAATTTATTCACTAACTATCCTATCTACTTGGCTAAGATTAAACAGTTTAGCCAAGTCTTATTCACTAAGCCTATCAACATAAATTTTAAAAACCTGTCCATGATTAAACTATATGGATCAAGTCATTATTATTGCATGGGGATTTAATCCATTTTCTTTTATGTCCTCTTTTATTGTTTTTCTTTTCTTTCTTTTGTTTTTTTTTTTCTTTGTTTTTCTTTTTT